>CAEGAF010109449.1:0-73478 GCA_903067075.1 Micropoecilia bifurca | reverse complement strand
GCAATAATATAATTGCAATTTTAGTAAATCCTGGTTTTAGTACAGTGAGATTTTTCTCAAGATTGTGGAAACATTGGGGTCATCATTTATTTGTGACTCGGTGAATGTCATGTTTTTTTTATTTTATTTTTATTTTATTATTTTTCTCTTATTTTGTTTTTACCTTTTTTATTATGAACCTTTTTGGTCTGGAATAAAGATTGATTGATTGATTGATTGATTGATTGATTATTACTATAGAGTATTATTACAGATCATTTTAATTCTGATACACACATTCTTCTGCTTCCTTTTACAGAAAATTTACATTATTGTGTTAAAGATGAGAAAAATTATTACATTAGTAGCAGTTCTTACATTATTGGCTGGCAAGAGAGGACAGCACCTTTTGAAAATAATTTTGGGGGCGGGATCATCTTAGGTACTTGTATGACACCTGCAAGAAGATTTTGAACAACATAGATCATATTCCGTTTGAATCTGAAGGTTTGTTGCACATTTAAACAGGTTTCACTCCTTAAAAAAGAACCAACAACAGCAAGGAGATGTTAGTAATGCTAGCCTAGGAAGATGTTGAAGCTATATAAATATTTTACAGTTCAGACTGTCCAATGGGAGTTTACATGTGGTTATTTATTTGAGATACTTTTCAGGAATTTCTGTCCCAGCTGGACATTCCCAGAACAATTTAAGTATTCCTACATATCCACATGTACAATAGCTGTTTATTGAAAAAGCAGATTGTATGGAGGCTAATTGTAAAGGTTCCATTGAAAGTAATTCTTGTGAACAAACCGACTATATATTTACTGTATTTAAACAGTACGCCTGCTTGATACACTTTATGCATAACTACGTTCAGTGTACATTTCTTCTTTTCACCTCCAGGTGGCAGCATCGACAATTAGAAACAGCGACTAAAATGAAAGCTATTATCTTATTTTGTGCTATGACGTGTGTGCACAAGTTTTGCCATATAAGTGGATGTCAAAAAGTTGAGAGGAAAAAAAGGAAGGCTTCAATGGGCAAATCTTGTGGTGCGCAATCAGAAAAAGAAAGAAGATACAGTGCATGTGGTCAGCACTGTTTTCTTTCCTTAAAAACGACATATATTTTTAAAAGCAATTTATTAATACACTTATATTATTTAAAGACTGATCAAAACACGCAGATCTATGGACAGTGAAGAGTTTTAATAAATTAATGGCACACTTAAATAATTATTGCATAAGTTATTTATTGTCAATTGACACTCTTCACTCTCCATAAGAGTATGGACATACTGGAGCAGCAGTTTGGTATTAAGATTTGAAAATATAAAAAGCAAGTTTATCCCTCATATAGTTTTAGGGTTTCTCTGAATTCTTCTAAAACTGCATTGGTTCTTAGAAAAATTAACATTTTGAAAACTTAGACAAAGACAACTTCAGTCCTACATTATAAAACATGAATGTAACATTTTTGCTGCTTCTCTGAATTATTCTAAAATATTCGTATTAGGGATAGATTATAAATAAAACATATAGTGCTATTAACATGAGTTTTATTAGATATTTAGATTCGTACTGTTTCTTTGCAGGTGGGCAGGTTTTATAGGTAAGTTTACCCTCTTTGGACTGGAAAATGTCAAATCTGGCAATAGTGGCGAATGGCGCCCTTTTTGTTATTAATGAACCTGACGCGCATGCGCCAAGCTGAATAGAAATATGACGCAACTTCTACGTGAGCATTTTTTTTTTTTAAAGATACGGCTAGCACCTGACTGCACAGAGACACAAAACTGTTGTTCTGATATTCATGAACTTTGGGACCTGGATTAAAAATGATCTCCCAAGACGCGGAATCCGAGTGGACGCACAAACTTATGGCTGAAACTTTGTGGATCCGATTGAAATCGTCTCCGTGTTCATCGAGGCCTAGTTTGGCGTCTTGTACTTGACCTACGACTAGGCCGCGGGAGAGCTATGTTTGAAATCGCTGCGTTGGTTATTCGGTAAGTTAATTTTCAGAAAACTTAAAATAAGTTTTTGTCTTTTTCCACCTATACGAAGCTGAAGTTGGTTTCCGATTCCAGCTTCCGATTCGGGAAATGGCTAAAGGGCGATTCCACCTAATTATTCACTACCTTCCCCATCTTTAATCAACTCTAGTTAAAAAAAAAAGCTACAGCAGCTAGACCCTTCAAACCTGGACTAGATTATTCTCAACTAATAGCAGTATTTTAAAGCCTGCCCTTTGGGCTACAGGACTTTAAAACTGTAGGGACTTTAAAACTGGTGTTATGTGCTCCATCTTCCTGGTTTTAGTGAGAACCTGAGCAGCAGCGTTCTGGATTAACTTCAGCTGTTTTATTGATTTGTTGGGCAGACCTTTGAAGACGCTGTTGCAGTAATTAATGAGACTAAAGATAAACACACGGATGAGTTTCTCTAGATCTCGCTGAGACATAAGTCCTCTAATCCTACAGATGTAGATGGCCGACTTTGTGACTGTCTTAATGTGATTCTGAAGGTTCAGGTCAGAGTCCATCACTACTCCCAGGTTTCTTGACAATGTTATCCCCAATGTTTAAATAAGTGTTCTTCCTACTCCCTTTCAAAGAGAAAAGGAGTGATAAGCCAACATACTTAGGGCTGTATAATAATATTGATTTTGCGATATAAATCGATATTTTTTTCCTAGAAAAAAAATTGATATTCATCCGCAAGTATCGCAACATCCAACTGTCACCTTCCTCACTCACTGCTTGCTTCACTGGGAGAGTGATTAGGTCATCAGGCTTAGAGTGATTCCTTCAGATGTTAAGTGTCGAGGTTAAAAAGGTATAAAATTATTCAGAGCAGGTACTTGGTGCACTTTATTTACTTTACAAATGCATGTAAGCTACAGTTTGTACTGTTTCAATTAAAAGAAACATGTTTTCTCACCACTTTTTTGATTGATTTTGCCCAGCTGTCGACTTTAATTCTGTGTCCAACCAGAACCAGGTAGTGTAGTTGGTGCTTTTAATCAGTTTTCAGTTAAACTAATTCAATCCAACTCTATAACAGTCGCAAAATGTCACCAAAATCACTCTGTCCGTCTAAAATCTTTCAGAAAATCGCAAAGGTGTATTGAATTGTATTGTCTGCTGAAAATCGCAATTGTGTCGTGAGCAGAATATCGTGTATCGCATTGTGAGATTATTGTATCACTACAACCCTAATAGCTATCTATCCGTGCTTCTGTAGGAACATTTGACGAGGAAGCACAGACATGCAGAACACTGGTTCAAACTTTGTCTGGGTCAGACGGGAAATATTAATCCCCAGAACCTGGAAGAATCTGATCCTGCTCCACTTTATCCAGGCTTAGCACTTTACATGCCAGCCCTCACTGTGTGTGTGTTTTCTCTCAGACTCTTATGAGGGAGATCCAGGACAGTGTGTGTTTGCAGATGGCGTCACAGGAACAGCTGCTCAGACAGCTGAGCTCCACTCATGTGGTGTCCCTATGACAGAAGTCACAAAGATTACATTGTCTACACACTGAAGAACAAAAGGGGATTTCTATTGAGCTGCATTGTTATGTATGTATGTGATTTGTATGTTAAGCAACTATCCTGGCACACAAAAATTTTACCATATGATTTTATGTTCTTTAACACTATTCTTTTCAAGGTGGATTTAACTAACGCATTACAATATGATTGAAAAGTTCATTTATTTCAGTAATTTAATTGAAAAAGTGATTTCACGATTATGGTTAACAAGATAATGAACGTCAGCAAATAAAACCAACAATAACAAAATGATATTTAATGCAGAAAGGCTCTGGCCTACACAAATCATGGGGAAGACAGCTGACTCGGTAGCTGTGCTGAGTCATTTGCAGCCGCTGCATAAAGAGCAAACCTCAAAACGTCATGGCTAATCAAGCTGGCTGTTCACAAAGTGCTGCTTCAGAGCTAGGAAACAGAAAATTCAGTGAAAGGAAAAAGTGTCATAAAAAAGTGGTGGACAACGACCTAGACAGGACTTTATAGCATAGTGGCGAGTGCAAATATTCTACAGTACATGGACATTTTTATATTGAAAATCTTTTTGAGAGATTTTATGAAATCCTCTAATTTGCTGAAAAACTTAAGATCTGGCTTTTATCTGTCAGCTATAACCACCAACAATAATAGGAATATGTTTTAATGAATCTTAAGCTCAACTTTTTGATTTGACTTATTTTTTGGGGGCAAGAATGAGAGAAGTGAACACATGGGAGAAGAAGAAAAATAAGTAACTGTAAATATGAGTAACTGCATATTTATATTTTTCTTGATTTTGTCTAAGAAGTTTCTTGGTATGAGTATTCATCTCTCACAATGATGCATATTAATATGTATATTGACAGTTTTCATCTTTTCACCAACCTTAAGCTATTCTGTGAAATTGCAAAAGAATTTTATGCTTACTGTGTTTGAGATTTGCATGTCTTACATCACTTTTTGAATCAGTTTACTGAAATCAACTTGGAGAAGCACTTGCACATGCACTTTTGTCATCCATGTGCAAATAATATGCTACTGTGCTACTTTTCTCCTGCACAACAAAACTCATAAGAGGCTTAACCCACCGAAACCCCCAAAATTAAAATGAAATGGTTGGCTGTACAAACACAAAACAGTAAGTGAGGCTTGGTTATGTCTCTCTGTACAGTTTTATTTACATGATACTATTCTGTTGTAATGCTGGATAGCAAGATTATATGCAATACATAAATATCAACACAGTTTGTTGTTTTTTTTTTCACTTTTTTGTACAAATTTGCATATAACTAAGAATAAAAAAAAAAAGAAAAACTCAGTTATTTAAATGAAAAGCATCCTTACTGGGGGGAAAGTAACAAGTCACAAACATACATGTGTCAGGCAGCCATGAAAACACACTTTTTCTTTTTTTTTTGCACAGGGAAGTGCACATGCACACGCACAAATGCACACACGCTCTCTATAGATCGATAAACGCTTGACAGATGAGAAGTTACATCTAATCTCAGTTTCTATTATTTTTCATTAATCTAGCTCTGGCATGCTCCTGTACTTCTGTAAACATGTGCTGATAAACCAGGTAGCTCCACAGCTAAAAAGGACGGGAGGAAGAGGGAGGGGTGGGGGGTACACACCCACGTAATAACACACACACTGTGCTCACATGACTGTTGTGTTAGCGCAAAAAAAATATATAAAAAAGGATAAAGTCCACAAATGCACCAAGTCCATGCGCCAACATCAGTACAATGGAAGAGGGAAACAAAAAAAAAAGACAAAAGTCGGATAATTGTCTCTGGAAATAAAACGCCCCACAAAAACCCTAAGGCGAGTGATATTTCTGAAACACTAAAGCAGATGAAGAGCAACTCATGCATTTATTCCATTCATTTATGCCCCTTGCAGCATTTGAAATTTGCGCACCAGGCTCATCAGGAACGGGTGCCGGCGTCCGCCCTCTCAGGCCGATCATTAGTGCCCCGGCACCAGATCGGTTACAATCAGATCTGGGACCATTTTTCCAAGTCGGGTTTGTTGTGCAGATTTGGTTGAAGAGTGGGGGGGGTCTCTGTGTGTATTATGAAAAACCAGACTATGAAAGTGAATACAGATGAGCTGATTGGAGGTTCAATCAGGGATTCAGATAGAAGGGAAAACAAACCAGCAGCTCTGAGGTAGGTAAAGCTAGGAGAAATATGGTAAAAAAAAAATCCTCCTGTTCAAGAGTGACGCTGAAGTTCTTTTCTTTAGGATTAAAGGACAAGGTGGGCAGATTTCTTTGTCTTTGTAATCTGAATGCTTTGAGGGTTTAGTAAAAATGGCTGTTTGGCACAAAATGACAACCTGGTACTGGTGAGGGGAGCACAGCATATCCTGGACATCGTGCCTGGTCTGCTCTTAATAAAACGCATAAAAAAAGAAAACAAAAAAGGAAAAGGACTCAACGGCGGCAAATTCACACCACAGAAAACAAGATTAAAACAATCTAATGAATTAATGAAAATGAAAAAAAGTGATCATTCATGCATCTCCCTCAGGTAGGGTCTTTCGATTTTTTTTTTTCATCATTTTTGCGAATAAAGTCCTTTTGATTTAGCCACTCGCATTCATGTCAAAGGTTTTCACTCATTCTCCAGTCTTTCGCAAGGTGTTTCCTCATTTCCAACACCGTTTCCCCTCCCTCCCATTTATATTCTCTGGATCTTGTCAGCCACAACCACGGGATTCTCTTTGCGGATCTTGGCGGCAGCCTCGGCCTTGTAATCGTAGGGACAGTTGTGCTTGTCGGAGTATCGATGGATGCCACAGAACAGGTTACCACAGCGACAGTCGAACCCTGGAAGGACAAAAGGGCAAAATTTAGAACAAACTCATTAAAACAAATGGAACTGGAAAAAACTCAATAAGTGGCTTGTGGTAAATAAAGCTACAGCCTTGGAATAGTCTGATAGCAGCTTACCTGTAAGGCCAACCCTTTTGCGGCACATGAAGCATCGGTTTTTCTTGGGTTTGGGGGTTTCGCCCTTGCCTTCTTCAGTGCTGGGAGAAGCTACAGGAGAAGGACTAGAAGCAGCAGGCTGGCTTACAACTACACAAAGAGACAAAGAAAAAAAGATGTATTTAGGCCACAGAACAGGGTACAGCAAAGAAAAAAAGATGTATTTAGGCCACAGAACAGGGTACAGCAAAGTATTAAAACAGTAAAAATATTAAAACAGCAACTACTGTGTAGATTTAACCCAAATAATTTCCTTTGCTTCAGGCATGAACTGGTTTTGGTTTTAAAAGGTTGCTAAAATTTCCAATCATACAATTTTTACAGTTTAAAGTCATTTTAATCTGGCAAAAAAAAAAAAATCAGGAGTGACCTGAATTTAGTGCAATAACTAACCAGCTCGTGCTTGTGTTACTCTAAGAGGGAAATGCAGCAGAAAGCTTTCGAAAACAATTATTCAATTTTGCCAGTCCTGACTATATTTTTGATTAGCTATAATTAAATGTTATGTTATTACACGTGTAGCACTATGTTGTGTTGCAGAGCAGCATTAGGAATAATCTTTGCTTAAAAAAAAATAATGCTAGACAGACAATAACTAAAGCAAAATTTTCACTCAATGTTTCATGAATGTGTCCTTCTCCTTCCAGTCCATGTCTGCTTTGTTTGCCTCTCCTACGCACTGGCATTGTAGGAAAACAGCACTCTACACTGAGCAGGACTCCAGCAGGCAGGAGCTAATCTGACTCTCTCCTCCAGTTTAGAGGTATTTTTAAACCGGTTTATTTATAGACGCCATCTCCTTCTCAGAAGCTTTAAGTAAGACCAGCTGTTAAATTTAAGCTGTGCTGCAAAGCATCAGAAATAAACCAAGGCCTGCCGTTGGACCTTACCAAGCAGGGCCAAGGTGTCTGTGAGCTTTCGACGGTCTGTGCATGTCTGAAAAACAAACAGGTTTTATGTGCCACATGTCTCACCAGGCTCTAGGAGTTCAGGCTTCTCCTCTCTGGAGATGCTCATCTCTGTCATCTGTTGGGTTACAGGAAGAGATCCTTGAACAGTCCTGCTGATTTAAACAAAAAAAATTAAAAATCAAACGAGAGTCCTGTTAGTCAGGAAGACGCTTATAACAATTTGAATGCGAGGAGAGCTTATTGATCGAGCCAAGCCATCTGCAGCCATTACTGACCTAGACATGTCTGGTGAGGAGGCAGGGGAGGCGTCAACCTTAGCTAGACTGGCTTCTAGTCTCTGGATGGCTGAGGCCTCTGAGGTAGGACTAGCAGTGGAGCCTGAATGACAAACACAGACGGAGATTTAAAAATATATATACATATGTATAAATATGTGCACATTTGCCTGAAGATGCAGTAAAATGAATAGCATGAATCAAAAAAACAAAAATCAACTGCTTTGGGATAGCTATATATCCCAAAGTCCTATTATAATTATGCATCTTTAGAAAGGAATATGCAGACAGGTACATGGAAAATAAGAATAATTATAATAACTTACTTAACAAAGACTTTCATGTTTTGTATGATGCCTTACCCATTGGGCTCATGGGGCTCATGCGATCGCTGCTCTGCTGTCGTGTCAGGTGTTCCTTGTAGCATACAGAGCACATGCCATTGGTTCTTGGGTTGCCATAGAAACCACAGCCTGTGGCACAAAGCATGGGGACCGGGCTCTGGTTCGTCTCTTGAGCCATTGCTAACAGAGGAAGAGAAAGAAGCAGAGTGTGAATGATTATCGTTGTTGCGACAGGGAGAGAGCGAGAGAGAGAGAAGCATGTTTCCTTTAGAAAGAACTGAAAGCAAAAAAAAAGTGCTTCTTTTTCTGCTGATCTAGTTTATAGTCTGACTGATGGCAGGCTCAGACCATGAGAAATCAAAAAACACGTCTCTCTGTTTCGACTTGCCCTTTAGCCCGAATACAGTAATGAGCGCATCTCCACGGGAAGTTCAGACAACAAACAGCGCTCACTCTGTTCTGCTCACCGCTTTTCCTCAACACGGCTCTCCGATCACAGCGTTCTTTGTTTTGTCCCTTCGTTTTGTCCACTCCCTGTCAAAACCTTTTCTGATGAACTGGCCCTTCTTCCTCATAGGCCCCCACAGTGACTCCCTTTCATGGCCTTATCGGGTCATTCACGGTACTTCCCATAATGATAAAACACAAAGCGAAGCTCTGACTCGCAAGCTGCTGTTGCTCCACAGCACAGCAAACGTTTCTCGTCAGGTGCAATCACTTTCTGTTGGCCAAAAGAGAAGCAACAAAGTAGGTCAGCAGTTTAAGGAGATGTCCTGTGTTTCAAGGTGTTGGAAAAACTTCCTGTGCCACAGAAAAACAAGCGTCTTTGTGAGTGAGTGAGTGTGTGTGTGTGTGTGTGTCAGCTTGAGCAATTTGGCAGAACATGTAGTGCTGTGACGTTATGGTTTGCCTTTGATGCAGCGCGACACCACAGGAAGTTGTGTAATAAGACACACTGACTTTTACGCAACACGTCAAAAACACCTCTGACGAACAGACGGGAAGACCCAGCTCTGCCCATCCTTATTGAGAGGTTGATTTAGCTTATCATCTGAGCCTCATATTTCCCTAGTAAACAACCTTTGGCCTGGCTCTGCTGTGACACGACAGGCGCTTTGATTGGCTTAAAAAGCTTGTTTACATTCAGCTCACAGACAAACGGGATTAAAATCAAGTAAATTTTCAAGAAAAGGCCGGCAGTTGTTTTTTTTTGTATTGTTTCTTTCTTTAGGATGTCATGTATATGAACGCTTGGGAGCTTCTTATCAGAAAATACTCTTAACTCCCCCCGCACCTTCCTTCCATGCCCCTTTACACCAACAAGCTAGTCCTGTGTCAATAAAGCTCTTCTTGGAAAAGCTTACAAAAGACTGCTGCCATTCGAGTCACATGTTCAACTGCAAACTCTTGCAACACCAGAGAGTGAGTGAGGAAGAAAAGTCTGGAAGATCAAAACCTCCCACACTGATAATAAATATAGATGTTAATAAGTGGTTCAATAACATAATTATGTCACCAGAAAACCTTTGTGGTTGCATAAAGAGCATCTTAATTCAGTATCATCGTGCCCACTTATTTAATCTTCTATAATGAGCTTGTCCCTCCTATGTTATGAATCCCTATATAAATATTTGTTTTTCTTTCAAGTTTTATCTTCCTGACATTTACTCAAATATAAAGAGCATATTCACAATTACATTTTTAATCTATCTGGATTTATTGAATATATTTTTAATTGAATCATTTTAAGGCATGCCTGGTCTTCCCTAGTTTGGGAACTAAAGCTCAAAATGAAATAGTTCACAGTATTGGCTCATCCGTTACCTTTTGGTTCACGTGCCACACAAACCACAGACCTGTCTATATATACCAACAGTGTTGAGCAATCATGTTGTCTATTATTTGCTTGTGAATAGAATGATTATGGGACAAGAGTTAGTCATTTTGTGATAACAACAAACTAACAAAATGAACTATTTTCCACAGCTGGGTAATGATAAAAACATGCTACATTTCAAGTTATGGCTGAGTGTTATTACTGTGTGTTTCGTAGCAGCACAGCTGCACCGCTCAATGTGACTTTTTGATGATAAGCCATCTTTATTTTTAGTGAATTATTTTTGTTAGACTCTCACCGCAGGTGAATACAGATTCAGAGTAGAAATGCCAGTCTTGACTGGCAGGTCAAATGCTGACAAATGAGATTTTTCTTCTCCTCATATTCAACAAATGTATTAAAAACTAACAACTCCCGTTGATTTATCTCTATATACAATCAAGCAACAGCCTGTGCCTGAATGCAGAGATGAAAAAATATAGTATTTAATTTTTTTATCTGAAATATAGCCAATTCCTGGAACAGAAAAGCTGCACTATGTATTTTGGTATATATGTTGTGGTTCTTAATAAATAAATAAAAGGGATTGTCCAAGATTGGAATGGGTGTCAAAGAAATTGGCGTAATCAAAATCGCAATAAATATCATAAGATTGTTAAAAGTTTATGCCATATAAGCCCATCCCTACATGGAAATCTAACATTAGGAAAAAAAACCCTGAGTGATACAATTATGTTAATTTCTCCTTTTGATTCAAAACTTCCATTTCTATCAAAGAACACGAAGAACAAAACTAAGAATTAAAATGACTTGGCAGAGCATTTCTACTTTCTAGCCAAAAGCTGCGATAAGTTTTTGATCTTCACTTTAGTCACTGTCCAAATAAGCAAAATGTATTGTGATAGAAATGTCATGTCTGTATTGCCTTTCAGAAAACTGTCATTTGACCCACCAAAGTCTTTCGATCTGACAAGATTATGACGTTAATGAGGAGCATTATTATGCATTAGAAAACCCACCTGACAGGGCAAGGAAGGGAGTTTCCAGCACAGACACAACCACTCACCACAGTTTCCTTTCACAAAAATGTTAAACACATCCAGCAGGAACTTATGAAAAAGCCTCAGTCTTGTTTTCTATAAGAGACCAGTTTAAACCAACATATATGGGGTTAACTTTAGCAAACAAAGGGAAAGCTCATATTTCAGGCCCTGCTGGAGGGGTTGGAAAGTCCTGAGTCACAGTGAAGGACAGGACAGAAACTGGGGAATATTCTCCATAAAAACTAAATAAAACTGAAAACAACCACCAGAAGTTGATAGAAAAAGCCCCACTGGTGGTATTTTGCGAAACATTCAATAGCCAAGCCAGAATGATACGTCCTTCCTTTGTTTCTTCTTTCCTCCTTTGTCTGCAGCCTCCTTGCTTCCTGTTTTTAAATCGCACTATGTCTCGCATTTATCGCAACACTTGCACCTAATGCGGATTTCCAAAGTGTCCCCCAACAAAGCAACGTTAAAAATCCTCATTATATAACCACTATTAGTCGCTTAGGAGCGACTTTTTTTAAAGCCCCTCACGTCGAGCGAAACCTCGTCTCACCCGACAGCTCCAACTACAAGCTGACGCTCTTGTTTTATTTAATGACGTTACCGTCGAAGCAAAGGCTGTGGGTTTCGTTTGAGAGCGGCCTTCTCTCTCGCTCCACTTGTCTATTCGGCTTATAAATTTTCTATTTGTAGACAGGAATTAACAGGCTTTTGGTTCACCCCATCCCCCAGCTCGGGACAGGCTGAAAAACAGACTGTAAGCAGCGCTACCTCAGCTCCCTCCCTTGTTTTTTTTAAACACAAAGTCACGTTCGAGGACTTGTGATATTTCAAGTCAGGTGGAGGAGGACATGGTAGAGGTGGAGGTGGCAAAGACAAAAGAAGGTTGAGCACCGCAAAGCACATACCGTGTGACCTTTTAATCCATCAGTAAAGGTCGCCATTATCTCATCAAAAGTACACATCTCTCGTGTGTTACCTCAATACAAATCGCTTTCTCTGTAACGCCAATCCACTTCAAGAATTAAAAAAAGAAGCAATAATCCAAGATGATCACCTGCTGAAAATCGATGGGTTTCTCGCGAGAGGACAGGAAAAGCAGTTGTCTTTGTCAGAAAAGGTCGAAGTTATTATGTGGAGTTCCCTTTTTTATATATATTTTCCGTCTCCGTAGCAGCGTTTCTGTGTCGTCGTCCTCTCAGTCAGGCGGATTTAGACGGTTTTAAACGTCCCTTCCTCGGCCTCCTGCCTTGTCCTCCTTCCTCTCTCCGTCTCCCGTCCCCTTCTTCTTCTGCTGGATGGATGTTTGTTTCCTTCTTTAGCAAGAGGAGTGGTGGATGATGATGTCACGGGTAAGAGCAACGTGTCACCATTGGCTGCCCGGCGGAGCCCCGGAGCGCTCTGAGCAGCTCTGTCTGGCTCTGGTTATTACATGTCTGTTCGTCATCCACCCACAAGGACACGAATCCATTTACTGAGTAATACACCTAAATGGACGAATGAATGAATAATGACGTGTGCTATACATATTTTTAAAGAGAACAATAAACTGGGAACGCCTTCTTTTTTGTGTGTGTATGTGTGTGTTATGGTTCTGTTTCTATCACCGTGGCCTGTATGTTCATTTCTATCGCAAAGCATCAGCAGCACAAGAGGAGATTTACAACCTTGGAAAATAGATATGATGCTGGTTTGTTATGGTAGAGGTAGCAACAAACAAGTCATGAGGGCGGAAGGTGCGAAAAAATATATTTTGATCCAATTTAATTTATTTAGTCTCAAGGCCCTTCGGTAGACAAGCTGGTCAAGTTTATATAAAGTTATGAAGAAATATGTAATCAAATCAGTCAAATTTGTACCAGTAAAATCCAATCATATAGATAGATTCATATTCAGTTAAATGTACTTTAAGTGCACTTTTTTCTATACTGAATTTGCTTCGTAACTGCCTTGATTCTTCATGATATGTAGATTCAACAAGATTTCAGAAACATTTCTCAGAAATGTTGGTTCATATTGTCATGTTACAGTTCAAGTGGATTTACTGGCTGCTGCACATCCACATTCCAGTTGTTCACCAGAGTACAGTAAACTCTTGATCAGGTTTAAGAAACAAGAGTGAGATGGTTTGAGCTTTGTGATATTGTGTAATTAATTAGCCACCTGGACGTAACCAACACAAGATGAGAATACTGTGTGGTCATAAAGGGATTGACATGGTGCAACATACTCATGTAGGCTGTGGTGTTTCAGCTCAGTTGATGGTAAGGTCCCTAATGTGCATCTTAAAAACTTTGCCTCAGCCAGTAATGCAAGGTAGGATGGAGCCATCCCTCAAATTCTGCCACCTGATTGTCACAACCCAAATCCAGACCAAATTTTTTTCTTTCAAAAAACTAGTTCCAATTTTGGTCAGTCTGTAAATTTTACCCACAGTTTCCTTTTCTTAGTTGACATTTGAGTACCTGACGAGGTCTTCCACTGTTGCCGTTCTATCATCTCAAACCAGCATGCACTGTTTTCCATTGACATAAACAAGGCATTTCTTGTATAACAACTGCAGGGCTGTGGATATTCTCCTTTTGTGATCACTTTCTGAAACCCGAGAGGTTGGTTGAGTTTCTGAAATACTAAGATCAGCCTGTATGGCAACAAAAATCCACAACATGATCAAAGTCGCATTAACCGTCTTTTCTTCCCCATTGTGCTATGCTTGCTTCAGACTGCTGTGAGCTGGCTTCACCAGATCTAGATGCTAAAAAGAATTGAGTAGCTGTCAATGTTGACTGACTATGTTTTATTTGGAGTATCTAATAATGGATCCAGTTAGTGCTGAACAGTTCAGTTATAATTTTAATAAAATAACATTAAATTTGGTTGATTATACAAGTTGAATGCTATTTATCTTGGAAGTCCAGCTGATTTAATCAAGTCATTAGCATCTTTCACAAAACACTAGAAGCTAGGATTTTAACACCTTTTCTCTGTGTTTGCTCTCTGTGATGATCAAGATGGCGTGAGATGGCCCGAGTTAACCTGCCACTGTTACACCTCTGATCTGCTAGATGACATAATCACAGCCCCATATTGGTTATGTAAGGATTTGCCAGCATTGTGACTTGAGGGTGTAAAGATGACAGTCTGTGTGACTAGCTGGCCAGGAGATTCAAGGGAAAAATACACCAAGACCGCAGGGGAGCGGTCCATCAAAGACATCATTCCTTGCCATTAACACACATTGGATGGTCTGTGCTAAGCTCTGGTGAGACAGAAAAGATCACTGGGCTCTAGCCGAGGGCAGCGTTCCTCAACAGCGCTGGCATTTGAGATGCAACTAAATTGTCGTGGTTTATATGCCACAAATGTGCTTAATGTTTTATGAATAAACCTCTGTCAGGGGTGTTCAAAGAGTGGTCCACAGTCCATGTGCAGCCCGCGACTGCAATTAAAGAATGGTACAAATTTCCCAAGAAATTGGGAAGCTGAACTATTTTCAGCTCTTCTGGCTGAAAACAAATGTTTTCTGTTTTCAATCCAGCCCAAGAAAAGTTTATGAACTTTGTGCATTTCTTTTGTTTAAGATAGATAGTGGGAGAAATAGCTCCTTTGAAGTTGAGCACAGAATCTCTGGGTTTACCTTTTATGGAGAGTAAACATAAAGTTATTGACATGCAATGGTTCTTTCTCTGTATTAAGATGGCTAAACACAGAAATATATAGGCCTAGCTTACATGGAAGGCAAAAACAGAATATTCATGGTTGATTGTGGCAACTACTGTAAGAGATTTAGAGTACAGTTGCTTAGAGGTGCAGCCTTTTGGACAAATATTCTGAGATCACTGAAAGACCCCAAAACAAATTAAAGAACAATTAAAAAAAAATCTGAAATAAGCTGCCAGGGCACAGAGGCTGAATCAATAATGATATGCTCATGTTTCTTTGTGTCTTTGTAGAAGTTCAACCTTTTAAAAACAAGTACAAAGTGACTTGAGACCTCAGACAAGTCAAACATTACTAGAGCTCAATCAAACTGGAATGTAATAATGTAAAAATCAGTAACTCCACATCAGAATAACAATACTAAGTACTTTTATTAAGAATTATGGCGCAAATACACATTGGTATTTAATTACTTTGTTTACTTTGATTTCTAAAGTACACTGGTTGGCATTTGGAAACTGTTAATCTAAACCTCATTCTGTTATTCAACACCCCCGCTAAACCAGTGTGAGTCGTTAATTGAAATCAGTCGTCAAACTGAGGGTAAAACGTCTGTAGCAAGATACAAAATCACCCAGATTGCTATATTACAAAATGTTGAAGGGATGAAATAACACACAAATGAAACCCAACAATACTTGAACCAAGTTATCACCATAAAGCATTAGGCCTTAAACTGCTCAGATGGGACCCAATCAATGTGAGTACAGGCCAAACTCTTCAGTGTGAAAACATTGCTTTGGTCTGTTGCATAAGCTCTCACAGAAAGACAAGCAATGCTTGACTAGACCCACTTGTGTGGATGTTGGCAGTGTAAACAAGTATTGTGGAAGGTAACAAGATAAGTCCTGAGTAGAACTAAGAGAGCAGATCTGTTTAAACTGGTTGTGCAATAGCACTGTGTTCGTAAACAGGGGTGTAGCCCCTGGCTAAGGGCACAATGGAGAAGTTGTCAGTAATGTTTTGGGAGTTTTTTAAATGTGTTATGAATCCCTATATAAATATTTGAAACAAGTGTATACAGTCATGTGAAAAGATTAGGATGCCTTATGATGTCTCTTTGTATGTTTTAACGTATTTCAATAAATGGATGTACAATCTACCCTGTTATGGACTAGTGATGTGTCCAGGCAGTAGCCCGTCTCCCGGCCACTGACTGCAGGAGACAGCTTACTCTGTTAAAATCTCATACCTCTTGTGTGGTGTGCAACTGAACCTTGAAGTAATTGCATGAACAGAATGGCAAAGTTGAAAGACCTGAGCCCTTCAGAAAGATAACTATTCAATCTTTGTGAACCACCTAAGGGATTTAAGCTTTAACATGCTCACTTCTGGCCGTGGAAGTCATTTTACACTGAAAGCTGGCAGTAAGATGCTAAAAGAAGTCAAAGTGTCACTATGCAGCAGGGTTTCATCATGGTTGCTGTGAAAGTGTGTTCCTCTAAAATCAAATATTTCTTATGTTTAATTTGCTTTGAAGGTCAAAGATGGAAAATTTTCCTGTATAAGAAACATTTAAAGGCTTGATTCAAGTTGATCAGAGAGAATAGAAACAAAGACCAGGATCTGGACAGCAGACTCTGAGGCAATTATTTACTAATGGAACAGAGAACATGTTTGACCTTAACCAGTTACTATAACATCTCAGGACCACCAACTATGAAGCACAGTCCTGGAAGTCTCTTTGTTTGTAAATCCTTTGCTGCGGCAGGACCAGACCAGCTCACCATCAGAAAATCCACAATGAATTTTGCTGTTTGCCAGATGTTGATTAATAAAATTGTGAGGCCACCTCTGAAATTAGAGCAGAAGCAGAACTGGACTATTCAACATGAGAATGACCCAAAGCTTATCGGTGAATACAAGGATTAGATCATTAAAAACAATGTAAAATCCTGGACTGAGACAAACTCCAGATCTTGAGATTATTTAGATATGTTGGGTTAACTTCTAAAATAAGTATATAGTTACACCACAGAGTTGGGGTTCTCACATTGTGTCTAGATTGTTCATCATGACACAAGATTCAAGGGTTATTTTTTTTGTTTTTGTAAAGGGAAGATTCACCATGATGTCTGTTTGTAACATCTTCTGGCACAAGAACATGTTATCTACTGTGCTGTTGTGAAATATAAAAACGTGTACTTTCCAATTACGTATAATGTGTTATTGGCGCTGTATCACTTGCCCTAAGGTTTAACGAGTCCAAACAGATCCCCCCCCCAAACTTTTTGTGTATTACGTCAGGCACCACATGTCTCTAAGCACTACAAGCAGTTATGTGGAGGGAGCAAACACTTGTGGTGTTGGTGTTCTGAGGGTACATACTGTTAGCTATTAGTGGTTGGATTCTTGGAAGCAGTGAAGGGCAGAAGAGTCGCGCAAACACGGCACGGTTTGCCCAGTCAGCTTCAAGCAGAAACTGGAAGTGGAGCAAAGTGAAAGTAAAAATAGCTTCTGGCTCTGGGTATTTACCCAACATTTTCAGGGGGACCCAGCCTTCTCTTCCACAGAAGAAAAACACTCATACAGACAATGTTTGCTTACACAGACAGCTGTAGTTACATTTAATGAGCACATACGCAAGAGTAGACTTGTTCATTTACAACTAGGGACACAGGCTTGGAATTTTCTGGTTTTCAGACAAGAATAAAGTTGTTGTTGCTAGAAAAGCATAGCAAATGCTACCTAATGTTTTTGATAATGTAACATTGTACAGTGATCATGTGCAAGAATGTGCTCTGGTAAAATCTGATCGAAACTGAACTGTTTAATCTAACTAATGCGGGAGGTCACCCAAACACACCACCCCCAATGTGAAACACTTTGGTAGCAGACAACTGCACAAACCACATTTCATCATGTTGTCAAGAGGCTTTTTCTGGAGGGATACAAAACGATGGGAAAATGGGTGACACTAAATACAGGTTTATCCTGGATAGTATTTTCAAAGAGGCTGGGGAAGGTATAACCACCATCAGAATAAAACCAATAAAAATACTGCCAGATCTCTGATGGGATGATTTTGATTGAAAAATTATATTTTTTTTGTTAATAGAATGGCCTAGTTAAAGTGTGGACTTAAATCTAGTCTTTGATCTTCACCTGCGCTACCAAGACAATATGACTGAACTTGAGTCAAGTAGCCTTTCTCGTATTAATAATCCTGAAGAATTTATGTTCACAAATATACTTTTTTGTTTATTATACTGCATTATGTTGATGTTTTGTTGGCTTTTTCATTGAAATGTTCCCAATCGTTCGTGATATTTGCTTACAATCGTGAAACAAATAATCAGTGATGAGTGAAACACTGATTAGAAAGCCAAAGCTCACAGTGAAGATGTAAAAGCAACAACTGTGCTGTGCTTATCACCAGTCAAACCAGTTGATTTCCAAAAAGCAGTATTAAGTGGTTTTAGCTTAAAAGCTTTTTTTCGCACGTGCATAAGTGAAACACATGCAGCGAGGGGCTGGAGGGGGGACGCAAGAAAAGGGAACCGTGTGTGTGTGTGTGTGTGTGTGTGTGTGTGTGTGTGTGTGTGTGTGTGTGTGTGTGTGTGTGTGTGTGTGTGTGTGTATTACACTGAGCTCTTTGTGTCAGAGTGTTGTGTTAATAGAGGAGAAAAGAAGGACCATGTGTGTGGTTAGTATGTGAAGGTTCATGGGTTTCACTGGGAGGAAGAGGGTGGGTGTTGGGTGTGCAGACGAGGAGAGACTGGGAGGTGTTCAGCGCCGAGTATCGTAACCCATCCCCCTCGTGTCGTAGCTCGGCCTCTGGATCACCGCCCGCCCGTTTGTAGGATGTAGGTGTTCATCCGTTTCTCTTCCCCGACCATGACGGATGCACGTGAGAGACCGAAAGTGACAATGTTGCCATGACGACAGATTGTACGATTTACAGCCATCTTTCTGTGTGGGTGTGTGTTATGTCTGCATGAGCGTGTGTGTAAGAGGCTCTGAGGATTACTTATGTGAATCTGGAGCAGCCTGTTTGTAGTTACTAGGCAGATATTGGCCCAGCCAACACACACACAGACAGAGCTTCAGTTTGCCTGTGTCTGGGGTCTGCTGGATGAGATATTGTTGATAAACGGAGCTACTTGTGGCAGCTTATCTGTTTAGTGAGGCCATGCATGGGGTTTGATAACTTCTGCAGCAAAGTTTTTTTTTTTTTACCAAGAACATGACTTTAAACCTCTGTTTCCTGCTCTTTCTACACAATCTTGTAAAGAAGCACTTCATCATGTTTGTGTTTGAGTGTGTGCTAAATTTAGTAAACGGCAAAAAGGAGAAGGTGCTCAAGGAACATCTATGCGATGTGGGGAATCATGGCCCACTTATGCTGCTGTTACTGTAATTTTTGCTGAAGGGTTTTAGAGAAATACAATCTCCACATTCACAGAAACAAAGAACAAATGGATCAAAAGACAGTTTGTTTGTTTTTTTTTACTTTCTGTTTTACTCATTTTGACTTACTGCATCTCTCTCATGACTATCATTCTTGTGACCAGGAAGGAGCTCTGGAATAACTTCCCCGATTTAAATGTTGTTTTTTAAAATTATTTCCTCAACCTTCACAATCTGTGGGCAAGCCTCCTTTATGGGTATTTTAATATATTTGTGGTTCCTCTTAAAAAAAAAAAAAGACTGAAGCGGAAGCCTGCAGGCGTTGCATGGGGGAAAAAAAATTCTGCTTCCCTTTACAAGCTGATCCATGTGGGTCTGTCTTGTTCCAGCTGACATCTGACACTCTGTGAATGAGTGCACGCCTGTGAGTCATGATAAATCCCCCCCACCTCCCCGTGCATGTGAGCGAGCATGTGAAAGTAAGAGCGTGTGCATGTGTGTGCAGCAGATGTCCTGAGCTCTGCTCCGTTCCCCTCCACAGACTGGCTGGTCTTTGTTGCTGCTCCCTCGTGCAAACGGGTATGGCCACGTGCTTCTCTGACTGCAGGGACAAGCCACGCCCCCCTCCTCCCTTTTAATCTGTCAGTTTCTGACTCCAAGTCCTGCCCTAAAAACACCCAGGGACTTTGCGGGATCTGCCTCCCCTCTGGATGACGTGGTCCTTACTCATGCATGCTCGCCATGCTGTCTTTTAGTCACACTGAGACATTGTGGCTGAGAAACAAATTACCTAAGCAACACACTTCCCTTTTTGCATCATTTTATGTGAGCTATCCATTTCTCGAAGGTTCCCCTTTGGTTTGTCGGTTTTGAAAGCTTGAATTTCCACAGTGGCTTTAACTTTTCACATTGTTGAGTTACAACTACAAACGTCAGGCATCTCTAGAACAGTTTTTAAGGCGTTCAGATCATTTGTAATGCAGTGAATTTTTTGCCGGCATGAAAAACCTCAAGTCTTAGAGTTACAAACTGAGTTCTGCTCTCCACAAGGATCCATCTTAAAACACAAACTTCATAAATTATCCATACTGATGCTGGGAAACATAATCAAGAAACAAACCTTTACAAATGTAGATTTTGTTTTATTGATTCATTTTGCATCAATGCTTCCTAACAATTTACTTAGTGCTTGTTTAGTCCTCCAAACCAGCGTCCACTTTGTCTGCTTTATATATTTATGCACACATTTATTTTCTGTGCATAGCCTTTGGTTAGCTCATCCTTTCCTATTTGTTTGTTCATTATTGTTTGTTTTCTAGATTTTAATCGTAAGACCCTTTGTGTACACATACAAGAGAGCTTTAAAATGAATGAATGATTGGTTGACTTATTGACTGACACAAATCAAAAGTTCTCAGATTTTTATGAAAAACAAAAAAAGTGTTCTTTGTTCATCAAAACTTCACTCTACTTTGTGTTGCTCAGTAAGACACATCTCTAATAGAATACACAAAGTTTTGACATTTGGCGTAAATGGAGAAAACGTAAAAAGTTTCAGTTGGCGTCAATGCTTCTTTCAGGCACCAAGAAAGCTGAAACAGGAAGAGGGACTTTTTAATTATGGGGAAGCTCTGGAGAGATCAAAGTGGGTTTCACATTAGAGGCATAAGTGCTGGTGAAACTGAATGCGGCTGTTTTTCTTTTCTCCCCGACATTTTAAAACTAGCTTAACTGCTGGACTAAAGCAATCCGTCATCCCAGTAGGTCCTGAAGGTACAGAAAAACCTGTATGGCACTGAAACTATCATTCATTGTGCTTGAATACAAGTATCTGCCAGATGATCATTGTCTCATATCTGTGCCGATGGCAAAAAAAATGTGTTTACAGTCTGAGTCACATCTGGATTAGCTTGGGCTCTTCTCTTGCTCTTTCTTTCTCGAACAAAAACAAGGCAGGTTCAACCCTCTGGGCCTTGGCTTCCTGCCACTTTATGTTTACCATCTAGTTTTTAACCGGGGAGGCGTTAATCTTTATTTTTCCAGGCTGTTTTGTTCAGGTTAGAGAAACATTGGTATTGTTTGAAAGACTAAATATTTCAAACGTACATTTTTTTGTGTTTTTATTCCTCTACACCACAAAAAAACAAAGTATAATATAAATCACCTTGCACAAGGATTCACACCTGATTAACGTGTTTGCATTTTGTCGTGTTACAACAATAAACTTCAAGGTACTTTATTGGGATTGATTCTCCTACATAAGAGCAATTGCAATTAACTGGTTATCCATAATTGGATAACCAGTGAGAAAAATAAAATAAAAATAAATTCAATTTAAGGCTTGCGAAAAGCCATGCAGTGAATACAATAAAAAAATCCAAGAATGTTTTTTTCTGGTCTAATAATAACTCTGCACATCACCTTAAACACATCATTTGCACCACAAGATATAGTGGTTGTTTTTCTTCAGCTGTGACATGTGAGTTCATCAGAGCTGATGGGAAGATGGATGGAGCTAAGCCCAGAGCAATCTTGGAAGGAAACATGTCAGCAGCTGCAAAAGACTTGAGACTGGAGTGGAGGTACGTATGCTTTTCAGTGTGTGAAGGTCCTTAAATATTTAACCAGAGAAAAAATTGAATCGTTCAGATTAAACTATACATGTGTTTGAGCAGTCTAGACCTAAATCCAACTGTGAATTTATGGAAATAGCTACTTGAAAACTGAATTTGAAAGATCAGTCTGATCTGAGGTATTTCCCAAACAATAACAGGCAAAACATTTTATTGTTTTTTGTCCTAGATGACGGAATAGAAATCCACAACAAACCTTTCTGATTTTCATTTCTGAAAACCATGTAAAATATTATTTCCCTGTTTACAGTCATTCTCTTCTTGCTGTTCTTTCATAAAATCACACAGAAACACTGGTTGTAATGCAACACACATGGACGATTCAAGGAATAGGAGTATTCTTGCACTGTACATTAGAAAATAACTTTTATGCTAATCATTCCTACTCCTGCCACAAGGACAGAACCATTAACTTTCCAAGGTAACATTAATTGACTGAATGTGATTTGATAGCATGATTAAAAAGCGATATAAAGCATTTATATTAAGTTCTCCCATGAATTTAAACCGAGGTCTGATGACCTCATAAGAAAGCCTTTCTCCCTGTGCCTCAAGCTTTTCCTGTCACTCTTGTTGTGAGCAGAGAGCCTGGCAACAGTCAGTTCATCTGTTAGACACGGCTCTTTTAGGTTGATGACTCACTGCCTAATATCTTCATACAGAGAGCTTTTAGTATGAACAAATGTTATATTTGCTGAAAAGAAATATCAACTTGAGCTACTGTAACTCACCAATATGCTTCTCTATCATTTACTGTTCTGACAATAAAATGACACCAAAAGACCAGCAGGCTGCACAGTGAGCCTCACAACAAGAATCAGCAGCATGACTGTCGAAAGAAAAGAATCTTAAGTCATTTAGCAGCCTGTAGTTTTCAGTTCTGAGATTTAACCCACTTTTATTGAACACAATAAATGTTTGCAATAATAATCTGTTTCATATGAATGTTCTAGAAAAATGTTCATTTTTCACAAACCAAACAAAATAAATTCAACAAACCGCAGCTCTTGAAAACTAGACAGATTTTTGATAGATTTATTCAGGCTATTCCTACTGCTGAGAAATCCATTAGTTGCAACTGGTAGCCATAATGTTTTTAGTAGAACAAAAACGTACAGGTTTCTTCTCAGGTTGGTAAATGCATGAGCTTTGCTACCAAGTTTGCACTTATATATGCTGCATAAACTGTAAATAGTTAACTAAAGGTACACTTTTTCCTTCCACTAAACTTATGAATATGTTGTAGCACAGCAATAACATTTTCTGAAACTCTAAGTTTTGGGTGTATTTATACCACAATCAACATTAAGAAAAATGAAAGAATGAAATATTTTGCTCTGTTTAGTGAAGCTATACAACATGAGTTTTAGTTTGTGAGATATGTGACTTCACTCTGGGTGCAAAGAAAAAGACCCTTTGAAAATAACATTAAATTGAGACAAAGTCTAATTTTTAAAACATGTTAATAAAATAAAGAAAAAAAAAATCTTTTTTTCTACAAAACTGGATTTTGAAGGGTGAGTTTAGATTAAAGATTACAAAATTATGATTAAAATTGAAATAATAATAAGTTACTAAACTGTATACTTATTGAAATCAAGAGACCGCCTGGGATAGGCAGAGCTTTAAGAAGTGAAACAAAATAGGAGAACAATTAAACAGAGGTGCAGTGTAATCACTTCTCTCTTTTATCAAAGAATACTAGTTTATTTGAGCTTAAACCTGATCTGGTATAAATAAAACATTAGTTATAAGTGTCGGGGACAGTTATACTACACCTTATTACACTGCAAGAATATATTCAAATAATCAATGCCAGTTTGAAATAAGAATATGTTCAAAATAATAAACAAACAAAACAAAACAAAAAACAGTTTACCAAGTGGTTGTGATGAAACTGAATCCTTCAAAATTTCCATTTTAAGCAAATACTTTCTGTGGTGGATGCTGGTTTTAAGTAGGACGGGTCATAATGGCGAATACTTGGACTAACATGGTTTCAGAAATAATCAGCTTCTAAAAGAAAAATACATTCTTATGCTGCTACTTTTACGCCAGAGGCAGAAATATGGTAACAAAGCATTAATACCAGAAAACCTAAACCAAGTCATTTGCACACATAACATGCATTTTATATTTTTAATTACTTTTGTGTCCAGTTTCAGTGTAAAATTATTATTTCAGTATCCCTTATGAGAACACTGACTATAGTTGTGCTTCATCCATCCATCCATCCATTTTCTACCGCTCATCTGGCGTCGGGTCGCAGGGGCAGCAGCTTTAGAAGGGAGGCCCAGACTTCCCTCTCCCCAGCCACTTCTTCCAGCTCCTCCGGGGGAACCCCAAGGCGTTCCCAGGCCAGCTGAGAGACATAGTCCCTCCAGCGTGTCCTGGGTCTTCCCCGAGGCCTCCTCCCGGTGGGACGTGCCAGGAACACCTCACCAGGCGTCCAGGGGGCATCCTGACCAGAGTTGTGCTTCAGTGATGTTTTATTTTACATTATTTAACCAGTAGTTTGTTTTAACACCACTGTCTACTCAAATGGCCTCACTGACCCTTTTCTCCTCCCTTGTGTTCTGCGTAGATAGATGAGGCTAACTTTAGCATTGAAAAACGGAATAATTTGCAACAAGTCTTTCACCCAAACACACACACACTCGGTTTTGGGCTCTTAAATTCAAAAAGGCAAACTCCAGATTATCAGCGCATACAAAACAAGAAGCATGTAAACAACTAAAACTATGTTTTAGAAGGCACACCTATCATTTCCTGCTACTAGAAAGTTTTCAGTTTGGAGCAATACCGCCTCCTACAGGATTATGCTAGCACTAACATCACTACTTTCAAACACATGACATTTTGAATTAAAAACGTAACTCTTAAAATGGTTGCTTTTATATATTTTTTCAGGTTAACACTGTAATACATTCCAAAAGTTGTTATTGTTTCAGATAAGGTTTTAAATGGAAAGCAATACAACAAGCAACTCTCTGTGAAATAAACAGTAGTGCAAAACTATTAGCTGGCGTTACATTCAAAGTAATCAAAACACTTTCACTAAAAAAATAAAGCAAATGAAACCAAAACAATGTTAATACTGAATTCTGGAGTTTTCTTCTTTTCCCCTGCAGAATCTGAGTCACATTCAGATGACTCAAATGGATCAACCACTTTGGCCCACAGAAGTTTAGCTTGTAGACTAAATGATACATTTAGTTATTTATCCTCTTTTAATAAAGTTTTCTTTTAGTTCTCGCATTCCTTTACATCAATAAAGTACTTTGATTCGGTTGTCGTCAACTTAATCTGACTGACCGAGCAAACGGTGAATGACCTGTGCTTGTATAGCGTTCTATCAAATCCAGGACATTTACAGGACAATCTCCTACCACCATTGCTGAGGAGAACCTTAAAGAAGAAGCTAAGATGTCCATTATAACGCCTCAGTAGCTACAAAGATACATGACTTGGGTGAAAGAATTTGTCAATATGACCATCCATGGGTTGCACAGTGGTGCAGTGGTAACATTGTTGCCTTGCAGCAAGAAGGTCCTGGGTTTGATTCCCAGCCCAGGGTCTTGGTCTCTCTAAATTCTCCAAAGGTGTGTGCGTGTGTGGATGGTTGTTTGTGTTGCCTGTCTCTGTGTTGCCTGGTGACCAGTCCAGGGTGTACCCCTCCTCTCACCTGAAATGTTCGCTGGAGATAGGCATCAGCACCCCTCCTTACCCCAGTATGGACAAGGGTGAACAGAAAATGAATGGACCATCCATCAGTTATAAATGTACTAAAGAAATGTTATGGTCAAATGAGTCAAAACCTCCATAATTGTGTGGAGAACTAATACTGATTTACATGTTGTTGAACCCTGACCCTTCTGATATAGAGCAATGAACACTCTTGTAAAAAAAAGAGCCCTCATCCTCCTCACTTTTACCTGGCCTGCCTTTAACCTCCATGTTTTGGTCTTGCCATCCCCATTCATAGATCTCAAACTCTCTCTCTCACTGACATGTGGTGCATAATCTTTCAAATCCACACACAGCTGCATAAAAGGCAGTCATAACAGTTTTGAATAATTGATTGATAGTGAAATTGCTTGGCTCTAGAGTTTCCAGCTCATCATTGTTCCTGCCTCGGGTCGATGGGTGGTGAGGAAAAAGTAAACTTCTCAGGCGAGTTACCCATCATGTGCCAAACCAGCAGTGCACATGTACAAAGACGTACACCTGGACCTTCATCCCCAAAGCAGTACGTGAACTTGAAGAGGGTTCCCCTCTTGTGATATAGAAGGGTACAGGAGCAGTGAGGAAGTATTAAACCCTGCAGCTTTGTTTGTTTTGCAGTTCACATCATCTCCTGATGTTGCTTTTTCTAGAAGACACAGGACCATGAGAGGAAGATGCCTGGAGACACCCTGATCACCTCAGAGAATGACAGTAAGACACTGACCATGTTCACGTTACTGGATGGGCATCACTGCTCTGCTTTTCTAATATAATACAACTCAGGATTTATTGGGTTTGTTGTAAATTAGCTTAGATTTTTGTTATACAAGCAGGGTAAGATACTTTATCCACTTTAGTGTTGTCTATATCGTTTTGTGTGCAGGTGAGAAATGTTAGGCTTGGTCTCTACCAGTCCTTATATGTCCTGTGTCAAAAAATTAGAAGTGCTCTTCTTTTGACTTTGTTTGAATATTGACATTCTCTTGCTTGTCCATGATTGGCCATATCTTGGAAGGTCTGCAATTGTGCCATACTCCTTCTATTTTTAAATGGTGGAGATAACAGTACTGAAAGCTCGGGATGTTGTTTTATAATGCAGCTCTGCTTTAAACTTTCCCACAACCTTCTCTTTGACCTGTCGGTTGTGTTCCTTGGTCTTTCCTGACACTTGTTCACTAATATTCTCTAACTAAGGGCATCACAGAAAGCCTTATTTATACTGCACCTAGAATACTGAGATAGAGATATTGAATATGAGATGTTGAATGTTTCGACTCCACAGTTTTCAGATCTTTATTTGTAAACAATTTCGAAAATAAATTATGATTTTCCTTTCACTTCACAAATATGCTCTACTTAATGTTGGTCTTTTACCCAAAAACCCAGTGAAGTACATTGAATTTTGTGGCTGTAGGCAGACAAAAAAAAAAAATAAAAATTTACAAGCTATTGTACATTGTTTCCTCCTGACTAAGCCCATTTTCTTTTTTTGGAGATGGTCCCTGCTCTCTTATCCTCGTAGGCTGAGCCTCCCCCTCTCTACTTCACCAGACTATTGTTTGAGTCCTTTGTGCCCCTCGGCTGCACCTGACCGTAATGACCCGTGTGCTGCCCACTCCGGTTACACTAAGGACACACTTCAAAAGACCAATTACATAAATATCTGTTCGGTCTGTTAGTGGTTCTCTTTGTTTTCCTCTTTATCCCTATATACAACAGTACAATAGTCCCATGTGCACAATAAGGTTTGGCTCAGCCAGTCAAAGGGGTCAGTGTGGCATCCGCAATATAAAAAATTGAATGGATTTAATAAAGCTAATGTCATTCAAGAAACGAGGGGTTAGTTATAAAGCACTGATATCATATGACTACAGTTATGTGCATGCATTCTCACTGATTGAATTTTGTGGCTGTAGCCAAATATAGCAAATGTTTTTACTATATTTTGCAAAGAGGTTTGCTATATTTATTGTACAACTTTTTAAAAAAGTTGAGCTGTCAAATAACTCCAGTTTTAAATAATGTCTTTTGAAAACAGAAGTTGTTTTTTAAACAACTATGATTACAATAGGCCTAATACCAAACCAAAGGAAAGAGTAAAAGAAGAACAAATAAAGAAGTATCATCTTGTTTAATTTCTTTTCTGGGTTGGAAGAACAGGAGTCTAAAAAGTATTTGCTGATGTAGTTTTTTCTGGTTTCTGAGTTTGTTTTAATCCCTGTACTGGGTTGCTAGATAAGTATAAGTAAACACTCTCTGGACATTCTAAACATGTTCAAATTTGTTATGATGTTGTTGTGGAAGTAGTTTTTCTGGATTATAAGTTTCAATATGTGTTCAGTATTTTTTTTAATTTTATTTTCTTCACTTACAACCATAAACAAGCACAAGAGAGACAGTCTGATCAGATAACCATTTATTTCCTAGTCATGTGGCAGTGAATATTATTACTGATTATTGCAAACGTCAGCTTTACCTATTGAGAAATAAGATATTATCACAGATGAACTTGTACACAACAACTTAAATCCCCAAATAATTCAACAAATGTAAATCAGAAAATGAATCAACTGAAAACTGAAAGTTAAAGATTAACTTGAACTTTGTGATTTTATGATGCTGGGAACATTTAGCCACAATACAGACACCTAGCAGCCTAGGGTTTTTGGTTAATTAATTGTGTCATCTATCCACTGCTTGTAGGCACAGACATCCATGAAAGCACTTGGTGCACTGAATGCATGCCATGGATCTCCAGAGAAGGAACTAACACCATACAGCCTGTTGTTGAACACAAATCCTCCACCAGAATCGCCCTGTCACAAACACAAAGATTTTAGTTGTTTTGCTGCTGTGATTATCAGGTAAAATAGAAACAATGTCTAAATTTTATGCAGAAAATTGTTTAAAGACTGACGTACGTGAGACACGTCCTTCTTAGAACTGCTCACACTGTACCACTCCTGGTAACTGATCTTAAAATACTTGTATTTTGCAAGTATCTTTTCCAACTTTTCATGTTTATCAATCTTTAACTCTGCACACTGAAGGACATCTGGACGATGTTCATCTTTTTCAACTGTAGAGGAAAAGCAGCATAAACATGTAAGGTCTGTTTAAGAGTTGACATATTTTCTCAGCATATCACTTTATCTGTGGTTATTAAACTACAGTATGTTACTCGTCTAAGATATATTTTTTTACATTTGTATCAAAAATGTCACTATGTCCTCTTGGTTAATATGAGACAGATAATCTACAAACCGGATTCCAAAAACGTTGGGACACTAAACAAACTGAATAAAAACTGAATGCAATGATGTGGAGATGGAAAATGTCAATATTTTATTCGTAATAGAACATAGATGGCGGATCAAAAGTTTAATTTGAGTAAATGTAACATTTTAAAGGAAACATATGTTGATTAAAAATTTCAGTGTCTACAAATCCTAAAAAAGTTGGGACAAGTAGCAATAAGTGGCTGAAAAAAGAAAATTGAACATATAATAAACAGCTGGAAGACCAATTAGGTCAATTGACAACATGAGTGGGTATAAAAAGAGCTTCTGAGTGTGTCAGTGTCTCTCTGAAGCCAAGATGGTGAGAGGATCACAATTTCACCATTGTTGTGCAGAAAGATAGTGTAGCAATACCAGAATGGTGTTACCCAGCATAAAATAGCAAAGACTTTTAAGTTATCATCTTCAACCGTGCATAACATCATCAAAAGATTCAGAGAATCTGGAACAATCACTGAGCATAAGGGTCAAGGCTGTAAAACTCTACTGGATGCTCAGTAGAGATCTCCGGGCCCTTAAACATCACTGCACCTCAAACAGGAATGTCTCTGTCAAGGAAATAACAGCCTGGGGTCAGGAATACTTCCAGAAAGCATCGTCAGTGAACACAATCCACCAATCCGCTGCCAGCTGAAACTTTACAGTGCAAAGAGGAAGACATTTCTAAGCAAGCTCCACAAGCTCAGCCTTTTGCACTGGGCCAGGAGTCATTTAAAATGGAGTGAGGCAAAATGGACGACTGTTCTATGGTCAGATGAGTCACGATTTGAAGTTCTTTATGGAACACTGGGACGCCATGTCATCCAGACCAGAGAGGACAAGGTTATCTAACCCGAGTTGCTATCAACGCTCCGTTCAGAAACCTGCATCACTGATGGTCTGGGGTTGCATGAGTGCTGGTGGCCTGGGCAGCTTGCATGTCTGTAAAGGCACCATTAATGCAGAGAACTATGTTCAGGTTCTAGAACAACATATGCTCCCATCTAGACGTCGTCATCTCTTTCAGGGAAGACCCTGCATTTTTCAACAACATAATGCCAGACTACATTCTGCAGCAATCACAACATCATGGCTACGTAGGAGAAGGATCCGGGTACTGAAATGTCCAGCCTGCAGTCCAGATCTTTCACCTATAGATAACATTTGGCGCATCATAAAGAGGAAGGTGCGACAAAGAAGGCTCAAGACGATTGAACAGTTAGAGGCCTGTATTAGACATGAATGGGAGAGCATTCCTATTTGTAAACTTGAGAAACCAGTCTCCTCTGTCCCCAGACGTCTGAGCGTTGTAAGAAGGGGAGATGCCACACAGTGGTAAAAATGGCCTTGTCCCAACTTTTTTGGGATTTGTTGACATCATGAAATTTTGAAACAACATATTTTTCCCTTAAAATTATATATTCTCTCAGTTTAAACGTTTGTTCTGATTTGTGTTCTATTGTGAATAAAATATTAAATGTTGGCACCTCCACATAATTGCATTCAGTTTTTATTCACAATTTGTTTAGTGTCCCAACTTTTTTGGAATCCGGTTTGTATGAAAATCTTGATCTCCTCCACCTCCTCCTTTTTTTCCCAGCAATCTGCAGAAATCCACAGCTACAGGTCAAAAACAACCAATCAGAGCCAAGAGGAGGGTCTTAGCGCTGTCAATCAATGCTCATTTACACAATGCTCACTTCACAGGGAAGGGACTTATAATGTGTGCTTGTTAAGATGTTCTATTTCAGCTTTAAGCAGTTTATCTCAGAAAGATTTTGATGACCAAAACTTCAATAAGTTTCTAAGTTCAGCTTCAGCAGAGTCTAAAAGCTGATTTGAATCATCTGAATCATTTTAATGTAATAAAAAAAACAATGAGAAACATGAACATTCATCTCACTTTTCTTGTTAAAATTACCAACTCCTGTGAATCCATAACCTGCAATCTGAACCTTGGTGCCACTGAAAGAGAAGAAAAACTAAACTGAAAACTAGTTGCTTTAAGAAAAACAACAAACTCTAGGAGACCACAGCTCAAACATTTTCCTGGATGAATTTTGCCTCATGGTTCTTATAGATCAAGAACCAAGTTTTGAAATTTAAGATGAAACTTACAGTAGCAGAGTATCCGGACAGTCGGGCAGTTTAATTGGTCGGATTGTTGTTATCTTTGTTGGCAGCTTCAGGAGCATGATGTCATGTTCACGACTGTTTCTGTCTCTATAAACCTCACGGTGAGTGATTAGATAAGTCAACTTTTTATCACGTCGAGGATGAACTGCGAGATGTACCTTATTAACCCTAGGCAAAAAAGACACAATTATCGAAGAAACAATCAGATATTGGTGATTTTTCAGTAAAACTTATCCTGACTCACCATCCTGGCTCTGACATCCAGCAGTGAGCTGCAGTCAGAATCCACTGATCGCTGATCAGATTTCCTCCACAGAATTTCACTAAAGTTTCTTTACGGCAAGAGACTTCCACATGATAGTGTCGCTCATCGTCTCTGCAGTTCTGACCTCCAATGATTCTCTTCTGCAGAGACACTGAGCTCATTGCAACACCTGAAGAAGAAAGATGCAGTTTTTAACAAATTAAATCTACACAGTAAAAATAAGAAACCAACACGACAGCTTTATAATGAAAAAAATAAATATGGATCAACATAATCCAGTGTGTCCAACTCACCCAGCCCCAGCAGCAGCAGCAGAACCTTCAGCAGAGCCATTGCTGGTCCAACAATGGCTTTCCTGGGAATGTCTGCAGTCCCGCAGCAGCTTTTAAACTCTGTTCACAACTTCCTGCTGTACAGGAAGCCACCAATCACAGGATGTACAGTGATCTGTCCAATCACAGGACGGACACTGATCTCTGACAGGATGACTGGGCTGCCCCTAACATCTGATCCACGGCTCTCCAGGCTCTCTGTATGTCTAACAGTTTTTATTTCTGGCTGTTCAGTCAGTCAGTTTCAGTCCAAATGTTTATATGACTAAGTAAAGAGCAAAGAGAGCTGAGGGTTTGTAGGATTCCTTTAAATTTGGCCTATTAAAAGGATGGAACAATGTGGAGTTTCCAGTGTCTAAAATTCATGTTTTTTAAGAATGATGAAAATATTTAATAAGCTCAACTTGACAAAACCTGAGACTGATTCTCCTTCACTGAAGCACCTACTGCCAGATTTCCAGCAAGCAGCTTTTTGATGATTGCATTGCTAAAACTCAATAAGATCTAGTATTGTTCTTGGATAAAGTTTTATGCTTTTGGCAGACTGCTACAGCCTGTAGAGGTAAGACAGCAGACATATTTTGTGACTATTTTAGTCATTTAGTCGGTCAAAGTTCACACTCAAGCCAGAAATCTAAATTTAAAACAGGACTTTCTTTGTCAAAGCTTTGCATGAACTGATATTACTGATATTAAATCAGTTGCTTAGGATCTTGTAGCGTCATTGGATCAGACAGTTACAGTTTCATGTATTTAATTTTATATTAACATAATCTTGACCATGTTGCACTAGTCCTTGACTTGCAGTGGGCTGCTGCATGAATGAGAATTTAGCATATGATGTATACAAACCTTTCATGTGTTTTACTGTAAGATTCATTAAAATGTGCCACATGAAATCATTTAAATATTTTGTTTTAAAAATATTTCAATTATGTCCTGAACTTACAAATTTAAATCCAATACGGCAGACAGATGAAAAAGCATGCTGACCAACTCAGGAATATCCAGTCCCTCCTTCTACTGTAGAAAATTCTTGTACATAAAAAATATTGTGACATCCAGCAACTCCTAAAGACTAAAACTACTAATGTAATTTCCAAATAATAACTTTGAATTTGGAGAAATTACAACGGATCACCTGTCCACTATAGTGGACGCCAGGTATTTACTGATATCATAATTCTGACTAGAGATCTACAATATGCACCATTTCCAGCAAATATTTTGGCTGTAAAAACATTGACGTATGTTTTAGTTCTTAACTTGAATATTTAATCAGTGTGTTTGTTTTTGTTTGACTATCACCAGTCTTAAATGTCACTGTTACGACTGGCTCAAGATCATGACAAAACAGGAGACCTTGCAGGGGTTAAAGTGTAGAAAATGAATATTTATTAACAAAAACAACAATGGATTGTAGATCTCAGTATCAGTGGTGTAATTCAAATGTTTGGATGTGTTGTATGAGTACATAAGGAAGTGTTGAAGTGCAAAAACAAAGACAAACACAAATGTGCAAAAAGGAGGGGAGCTGAAGCCTGGCAACAAACACCACAAGTGTCTAGCAGCAGAGTGGACGCCAAAGGCGACCCAGAAGACGGAGACATCCAGGTTCAAATACTCTGCACTCCAATCAACCTGATCAGCAGCATCTGTAGAGGGGAGGAGCACAAAGACAGACAACAAGACACCTGCAGCCCAGCCTACAAGGGCCAGGGCCGTAACAGTCATGGTTGTGTGTGTGTGTGTGTGTGTGTGTGAGAAGATAAAACAGATAGAGAAAAGACAAAGAGTCCTTTTGTCCATAACTAAGTGTTCTTTATGAATTTATTGTAACATTTTTGGTCTACAAAGTCACAAAATTCATAGTTTCTTCTAACCCTTGTGTTTACAAATGGGGTCCAACTGACCACACACCCATATCCCTTGTATCATTTGCCTCAGTCCTCGTACATTTGCCTCAGTCCTCACACGAACAAGAGTTAAAAAGGACATTTTTAGTTCCATTAGTCTTTTTATTTTTCACAATGTAGAATCAGGGCTTTTATTCAATTTTTTTTAAATATATAATAACAAAACATGACACTTCTGCTTGCAAAACATATCTGTCCATAGTTAATCTGTATTATTTTTTAGATTTTCCCAACATACCAACTTATATACATGCAGATTCAGTACGTTGATAGTAGAATACATTTTATCAGTTGTCCTAATTTTAGTCTGGAATTGTTTTCCTCCCACAGCTGACATTGAACTGGATTTTGCAGGTGAGTCAATATGTAAAATCTCAGTTATGAATAAAACATGTTAGACTATTTACATCTGGAAGTTATTTTATTGTAATAAGAAAATAATTTGGACATTAAGCAGAACTTTACATCCAGAGATTGTGTTTTGACCATCTCATCAAATCATCCTACTGTGGAAATGTAAAACATTAAACCGGGTGAATCTGGGTGGGGAGCATAACAAGGAAACATAAAATCACTTCCCTCACTCCTCTCATTTCTCCCCAGGTGATGAAGATTTTCAAGAAAATCACGAGAGGGAAAAGCACAAAGGGAAGAGAAGAAATGGTGACAGACAAAAAAACAAGAGGGAAAATCAGAGAAGAAAGAAATCATCCAAATCAGTGCAAGAAATAAGAGAGGAATCTCAATCCAAGACAGAGAGAAGAGAGAGGAGTAGGAGGCGAAGAGGAAAAGCTGAACATGAAACAAGTGGACATGAGGGGAACGAAAGGGAACGGGACCAAGCCAGGGCCAAGTCAACAAAATCAAAGAAGAACATAAAAAATGAGAAAACAAGAAAGTTGGAGGGGAAGAAGGATGGAGAAGCTCAGGAGAGAAGTGAAAAGGGAAAACTGAAACTTGTATGTGCCAAAAATGAGCAGAAAATAGAAAGTGGAGATCAACTTAAGGAAAAAGAAAAAGCACTTGGAGTGAAGAAGAAGAAGAAAAGGCAAAAAAAGGTTGTTGAAACGAGGTAATACTTCATGTGATGCAATCGCTCCTGCTTCTAAAGGAAAATGTCTTGTCACTCGTTAACAGAGCCTTCTTAAATTATTTAGTTCAGAGCCAGAGATGAGTGAGGAAGGTGATGATGAGGAAGAGGTCAATAATGACGGGGAGGTGAGACCTGAGTTACTGTCACCGGAGGAGTTGGAGAAGCTGAAGGAGGCAGTGGATGAGAAGAAGAAGCTGATCCAAAGTCTGAGGGGGAAACCCTGGCCAATGAAACAGAAACTTGTCACTTTACGGTACACTTTAATTTGTTACTTAAAAAAAACAAAACAAATGACTTAAAAAAGTCACTTGTCAATACTTTATTTACTGACTTTTAGAGAGTCTCAGCTATTTGTGGAAAAATATGAGGGAGCTTTGGGAAAAGGGAAAGGCAGGAAGCTCTACGCATACAAGGTCATGATGACAAAGGCAAGTAGATACCAACTTTCACATATTCAGAAAGAAATATCAAATTAATAAAACATTTTGTCACTTTTTTGTGATCATTGCATCATTAGAAGTGGATGAAGTTTCAAAGAGACTTTGAGAACTTCAAAACAGCCTGCATTCCATGGGAGATGAAAATAAAAGAGATTGAAAGTAAGATGCCTTCAAGCATTTGTTATGAATAAGAAGACATATGACTTATGCTAAAATGCACTTGAATAGAACATCTTTTCAGACAAACATTTTGAGTATACATGATCATCCTTCTAAGAAGGGGAAATACCTACATGAAATAGTATGTGGTGCATTTTGACTGTCAACAAAAGCTTATGAAACCATGTGTAGCTTTCTTCCCAATTCAGAAATAAGCCCATATTCATGTTTGTCTACCAAATACAGTGTGTGAATTGTGAAAATGTGAAAAGCTTTTATCCCATTCAGGTCATTTTGGCTCCTCAGTTGCCTCGTACTTCATCTTCTTACGGTGGATGTACGGCATCAACATGATCTTGTTTGGTTTGACCTTTGGCCTGGTTATGGTACCAGAGGTACTCCAGTTTTGAAACCTAAACTGTACCTTATTTTTGTTCATTGCTCTCTAGATACATTTCATTTTGCAAATAAGGCTCATTCTCCTGTTTACTTTTTTTTTAACAGGCATTAATGGGGAGACCCTATGGCAGCATCCCGAGAAAAACGGTGCCCAGAGCTGAGGAAGCCGGTGCCATGGACTTTGCTGTGCTTTGGGACTTTGGGGTCAGTTAGATATCTGACACACATTGATTACTTCCACCTAAAACAAGATGTTTAATTTGCCTTTTAAAAGTTTTTTTAATGTCACTCGTAGGGTTACGCTCAGTATTCGGTCCTCTTCTATGGTTACTATAACAACCAGCGTGCTATTGGCTGGTTCAAGTTTCGAATGCCTCTGTCGTACTTCCTGGTCGGTGTGGGCACAGTGGCCTACAGCTATATGGTTGTCATACGGACGTAAGTTTTCTGTGCAGGTGTTGAATGATAGTATGTCTTCATTATACAAGATTGCATAGAGATAATGCATTCTTTCTGACTGCAGGATGGCGCGTAATGCAAACGAATCAGGGATTGGAGATGATAACAGCTTCAATTTTAGCTGGAAAATGTTCACAAGCTGGGATTACTTGATAGGAAACCCAGAGACAGCAGACAACAAGTTTGCCTCCATCACCACCAGTTTTAAGGTCAGCCCTGCTCTCTCCAGTGTCTAATTTTCAGTGGAGCGACAAATGAAACAGCGTAGCAGAGTTAGTCGGTTCTGCTGTCTGACATCTGTAGGAAGCAATCTTGGAGGAGCAAGAGAGCCGAAAGGACGACAACATCCACCTGACTCGTTTCCTGCGTGTGCTGGCCAATTTCCTGGTGTTGTGCTGCTTGGCAGGAAGTGGATACCTCATTTACTTTGTGGTGCGTCGGTCTCAGAAGTTTGCCCTGGATGGTCTTGAGAATCACACCTGGTGGGAAAGAAACGAGGTGAAAGGGGAACAAATAACGTGTGAAATGATAATTATTTAATTATCCGTATAAGAATTCCGTAGTTGATGCTATATCAAGAGATCTAACTTAACAGAATAATGAAAATCAAACAGCAAGACAATTTTAGTGTTATGCATAAACTTAATATTTGTCAGGTTCATCCACTAAAGAGTTGAATAGCTGCAACAATATTTTTGACTATTTTATTTGCTTTACATGTATTGTAAAGGCAACTTGCATTACAATTTGAACACAGTGTTATCCAAAGAGGAAGTGATACAGTTAGCACACACAGACTAAGAGATAGTGAAGAATTTGATGGAAACGTGTGATTAGATTTTTTCTGTGGCTGTCATTGGGTCTCTCAGGTGAATATGGTCATGTCATTACTGGGAATGTTCTGCCCCATGCTGTTTGACGTCATCAGCACTCTGGAGAACTACCACCCCCGTGTCGCCCTGCAGTGGCAGCTGGGCCGCATCTTTGCCCTTTTCCTAGGGAACCTCTACACCTTCATCATCGCACTGATGGATGCAATCAACCTTAAAGTGAGTCTGATTGTATGAAATTGTTTTTCTTACGACATGATTCATCACAGAATGTCTTTCACAGAGGAAAGAGGAGAAAGTAGTAAAGTATAACATTACTATGTGGGAAGCGAGTCTTTATAACGGCACAGGATCAGAAAACAGCACAGCTACGCCCATCACCATCCACCCTGCTGATGTGCCAAGAGGGCCCTGCTGGGAGACGATGGTGGGGCAGGTCAGACTGCATGTGTGTGTTTGAACTATTATGCAAGCCTGATGGTTGCTGCTCCAGCTTGTTATTATATTAAGTGGGCAGGCTTTATTTAAGGATGTTGGAATAAATGAAAAACAAATCAGAAAGCAAGTATTTTAATAATACTTAACAGATTGATCTTCCAAAGATTATTATTTGTTTAGGGGTCTCCAAAGTCGGTCCTCAAGGGCCGGCATCCTGCATGTTTTAGTTCTCTCCCTGGTTTAGCACACCTGCATCAAATGATGGCTCATTAGAAGGTCTAAGGAGAACATTGACTTGCTGAGGAGGTTGTTACAACCACTGGGGAGAAAACTAAAACATGCAAGATGCTGGCCCTCGAGGACCGACTTTGGACACCCCTGGTTTAGTTCAACCATCAGTGGAGAGCCACTTTTAATTCACTTATTTAACAGTTATTTCTCATGGTTTACGTGAATTAAACAGTACATTTTATGCACATTTTCAAAAAATATTAAAGGCTGTTGTAGCGCTCTCCAGTAGCAGTTTTTAAAATTTTGTCACATATGTGGACATTTTGGCTACTTTTCAGGATACCAGGTTTAGACAAGCACAATGCTAAAGGATTTGAAATGTTTTAGGTTCATTTTTATAAAACCAAAAATTCTGGTTCTAATGTTTCAAGATATGAAAAAGTTAACATGGTGTGAATTTCTTTTACATTGTGTTGCTTTTAAGAAAACTAATCAATGCTGTTTCCCTCCTGACTGCTGAAACAGAAATCTGGACATTTAACTTTTTGATTTACCCTCATTTAAGATGAGCATTATTATCATATGCTTTACATTTGTTTGTGTTATCATGCAGGAGTTTGTTCGCTTAATTATATCTGACACGATGACGACTTACATTACGCTGCTGATTGGAGATTTCCTGAGAGCTGTGCTTGTTCGTTTTCTGAACCATTGCTGGTGTTGGGACCTGGAGGCTGGATTTGTAAGTCGACTTTATCATAAAATATAATTACATTTTATTTCAAGTCTATAACTATGTTGTGCTTGACTCTTCTAAAAGCCTTCGTACTCTGAGTTTGATGTCAGTGGAAATGTCCTGGGGCTTATCTTCAACCAAGGAATGATATGGTGAGAAGGAAACATCAGGGAAACTGACTTCATTTGGTCTAGTACTGTGAGAAACATAAAGAAGAATGATAAAAATAAACAAACTAAAAATGACAGGGCCTTACCTTCCCCTGCAGGATGGGTGCCTTCTATGCCCCCTGCCTGCCGGCTCTGAACCTCCTGCGGCTCCATGTGTCCATGTACCTGCAGTGTTGGGCTGTGATGTGCTGCAATGTTCCACAGGAACGGGTCTTTAAAGCCTCGGGCTCCAACAACTTCTACATGGCCATGTTGCTGGTCATCCTCTTCCTGTCCACTCTACCGGCCATTTACACCATTGTCACCATCCCCCCTTCATTTGACTGCGGACCTTTCAGGTACCGATGTAAGATCGAGGGGTTTGCCGCGTCCCTTCTGAAATTCCTCGTGTTTCTTTCTCAGTTGCCATCATGTCTTCACAGTGGCAAGAACAGGATGTTTGATGTGATCCAAGAGACGCTGGAGTCCGACTTCCCGGCCTGGTTTAGTAAAGTGTTCAGCTATGCATCTAACCCTGGGCTGGTGCTACCCTTTATATTGCTCATGGTGTGAGTCACCATCAGAATTTAGTGTTTATACAGTGCAGATTAGAAATGTAAATACAGTCATCATGGATATGAATGTGATATATTTTTTTCAGATTTTAGTGATTAATTTGAATTATTTTTTTCTTGGAGTTTCTCTAATTCAGAGAGGAACTTTGAAATTATCCATACAATCTCAAAAACACACATACACTGTGTTGTAATAAAATATTTTCTCATTCTTTTTTTATTTATTTTTGTATTGTTTTTGCACTAAAATTCTTAAAATCATAAGCAAAAACAGGAATTACTGTAGATAGTATTTTTCCTGAAACTGTAAATTCAGTTTTAAAAATGTTCTGAAGTTTTTCTACTGGGACATGTTTTGGTCCTTCAGCATTGATGATATACTGCTTTTTATTTTTCAGACTGGCCATTTATTACTTGCAGTCCACATCCAAAAGCTACAAAGAAGCAAACGTGGAACTGAAGAAGAAGCTCCAGATGGTAACCCAGAGAATAGATCATTTTGTTCTTCTCACATGGTTTAGATTTCATTTTGAAAGCATAGAAATTAAGTTTAATCAAGTAATGAAACTGAACTAGGTAAATTTATTCACCAAAGATGTGATTTACTCTTACAATATTAATGTGTTTCACCGTTTTTCTTTCTTACACTGAAGCTAGTACATTGGCGTTGTAACAGTATTGAGTGCATTAGAATGATCACACCAGCAGAGGGCAGCAGAGTGAAAAACTCAAACCGCATCAATCTCAGAGCTTCACACATGTACTGCATACAGTAATAGAATGTGCAGCTAAAACATTTATGTCTGAATTAACTGTGTGCTATTTTCCAAGCAAAATGAAGAAAACAAGAAAAAGAATAAACAAGCTGCGCTCAAAGCTCAGATGGATCTGGAGGAAGCCAGAAAGTCAGCATCCCAAACTGCGGAGCATCAGAGGAACAACAATGCTTCAGTTCAAAGACGAGAGGGTGAGAACGCCAAATCAACATGACAAGATAGACAGAAATGTCATGAGGGAATATTTTAAACAGGAAAATAAAAACAGACTTTGTGTACTTTAGAAATGCACAGAAAGTGGTTTTGGTGCCGGATTCAGTAGCAGTAAAAATTCATGCAATGTGTAAACTAGCAACTTAATTCCCATGTCTTAATGTATTAAACTGTAGTAGTGTAACCTTCGGTTTGAATGCAGGTTCAGAGAAATGTATGGTTCAGATGTTATGAGGTGGGGTTATGTGGAGTTCAACTCAGCAGTCAGTGATTTAACTGAAGTTTTAACCATTTCAGCTTGGAAAAGTAAGGAGGCCTCAACAATGCCATTGTTTGATGGCTTTAAAGATGGAGTAATTATTCAAATTCAAAACAAACTTTATTGATCCCAAAGGGAAATTAAATGAAGCGATATTCAGAAATATGAACCAACCCCCAAATGTAATTATTAATCGGAAATACTACAGCAGAAAACCAGTAAGTGAAAATAAAACTCTATTGGGTTCCACTTAGCTAACAATTTAATAACTCGCCACATCTGGTGGAATTAAGCAGCAGAATAATGGCATAAGTTAAATTTAGTTGTGGGATGACACTGTTTCCTACACTTCCATTACCATAACCCTGCAAAAACCTAAAAGCTGTCTAAATAATATGCACATTCTTATTTTTTTTTCTCTGCAGATGATGAAGAAATTGACAACAAAAATCAAAGAATGTATCATGGGCGCAACCTTTCTCTGTCTGCTGGTGACAGAGAACCACACTTCTCAGTGAGAGGCCCTGGTCCCAGAAATGGCCATAATGGCAACCATGGGAACCCAAGATACCTTCCTGGTTTCCATCAGCAAAGTGAGCCCAGGATGTACAGGGTGCCGAGTCTGGAGAGACACTGAGAGAACAAAGACAGAAGCTGTAGCCAAGTAACTTATTTACCTGGGAACTGGAAAAAAAAAACACTTAAATGGAGGCAGTTAGTGTAATAATCTGTCTTGGAATTAGTTTCTGTTGAAAACTGAACAATAATCGAACACTTTTGAATATATATATATATGTGTGTGTGTGTGTGTGTGTGTGTGTGTGTGTGTGTGTGTGCTGGTCTAGCTTGCATTTTCTAAAAGGTCAGCTCTGATGAACAGTAATAAGGACAAAACAGGGATTTTGGGCTGATTTACACACCAAAATCTGTCTTTTGTTGGGAGGTGGATGTTAGGAGGAAGGTGCATGCATATGGGCGGTAGACTGTGTGCATTGACATTGGGAAAATAACAATTCCTAATATTCACTTAGGTACATGAATCAAGAATATTAAAACTTGTCCAGTTGTCTCCAACTCACCACCTAAATCTTAGCCTCACCTCATCTGTCAGACAGTTTACAGCCATTGAGACAGAAGATGAAATGCTGCATGTCCCTCGTTCACTGTAGATCAGATAACATTGTAAAGTAAGGGACCAGTAATAATAATAATAAAAGACAAACGGGACATTTTAAACTATTTTTGCAAAAGACCTAGAAAATCCCTGTAAATACCTTGAGGTTTTTGATTGTAGCAAAATATGTATAAATTCTCATGGTATAAATACTTCTGCAAGGTAGACAGTCAGCAAATCTTCCACCCAGACCTGATAGGACCATGTTATTTGAACTTTAGTTGCATGCAGTTTTGAACTTAAGCTGAGTTTTAAATAAGAGAGCTGTGTGTTGGGAGGTTGAAAGTGCTGAGTCTCAATCCGGTAAGACGGCCGTTAATATGAAATCCTCCTACTCCGTTGCTCGGGATAAATCCATTGCAAGCAAGCATTAATTATTGATGCTGTTTTTATCTGCGATCTGCTGACTGACAGTCTGCCGCTCATCAGGAAAGAGGAGCCACAGACTGCCAGTCACGTCCTTTAATGAAGTTGGAAGAGACATATTAATGGTATTAATTAGCATTGTTTGTGTGCTGGAGACGAGCCTTAATGTTACAGGAGAAGAAGACGAGGAACCACTGTTTATCTCAGTGACATCAACCCTCCGATGCCCCCTGTATCACCCTCCTACTGGGGTTAAGTTCTGGCTCCCTCCCAGTCTCAGTTCAGACTGCTCCAATGTGGCAGGAAACTTAGCCTTGACAGATTGCACATTACCGGATGTCTTGGTTTCCTCTGTAAGGTGATGACCATCTACACCGTAGCGCTGTAACAAAGAGAGGAGGAGTTGTGCAAACACTGATTTTAGAGCTTAGATGCCGTCCTGCTTTGTGTGTGAGAGGTCAGGTCAGTACGAGCGAGTAAATGAGTCTCGACACCAAATGCATACGCTCTGAAGAAAGAATGAGAAAGACTGACGCAGAAGAGAGCTTGAGGCTTGTAGGAGGTGGAAAACAATATGGAGGGAGGTGGATTAGTCTCAATTCCAAAGCTTCATCTTTTCTTTCAGATGCAAGCTATCAACTCATTGCTTCTGTTTGTTAGTTGTATGGCAGCCAGCAGCTCCTGTTTCCTCCTGCATTTTTAAATAGGTGGTGTTTAAAACAAAACAAAAAAATATCCTGGTCTAGCTTGCATTTTCTAAAAGGCCAGCTCTGACGAACAGTAAGAAGGCACACAGGTGAGCGGTGCATTGTACTGTTCAAAGGTCCTCTCTGTCTAATCTGTCTGAGCTTGAGATGTTTTGCAAGAAAAGAGGTAAAATATTTCAAACTCTGGGTGTGCAAAACCGCAAGAGCTCATGTTTCATTTTCCTTCCACCTCACAATTACCAATTGCTTTGTTTTGGTCTGTCACATAAAATGCAAGAAGGATTTGGTCGTAACCTAAAAGGCTCTAGGAGTGTGAACACATCAGAAAAAGACCGACAGCAAATTTGGCAGAGTTAAATAAGCACTGTGCCGAGTCTATTTGGTCCTTCTCAGAATTGGTATTAATTTAACTCTTTCAGAGTTATTACCGACTGAATAATTTTAACTCTTGAAATAGTCCAAACCACTCAGTCTCTTCTTGAGATAACTCTGAAATAGTTAAATTAATATCAATTCTGAGATGGAGAAAATAGACTCGGCACAGTGTTGGTGTAACTATGAGAAATTTCCCCTATAAAGCTGATTATGAATGAAGTCTGGAGTAAAACGTCACCTGCTTGTTCAGTTGGCACTTTTTCCAAGTATTCTATTTGTTTCCCCTCTTGATCAGGATTACCTCATGTTTAATGCATTTTACCCTGTTTTTCTACTAGGTGTCGCCTTTCTGGGTTTTAAGAAAATAACGGCAAGCATTAGTGCTTGGTGTCAGAGCAGCTTTAATACTAGGACATTATCTATGTTTCTACTAGGTGAAAAGTATTAAGAGTACTAAGAGTACTAACGGTCTGAAGTTTTTCCTGTTGAGAATCAATAAACGTGACGACTTAGTGAGTGTCTATCCTCCCCTGTCTGTGTGGTGTAGTATCCACTGACGTTTTAATTGACAGGTCCATTGTCTGACAGACTGTGTTTCCTCCTCTGGCTCCCTTTCGTCATCCAATGGGCTTGGAGCCTCTAACGGTTACCAAAGATCCCCTGAGTTGAAACGGCTCCAACTCTAGCACACCCGCTCCTGCTGATGTGTGCAGTTTTGAAAAGTGGCATGTTGACCCTGCAACCTCCCTCATAAATGGTCAGGATTCAAGTTTGGATGTAAGAGTAGACAGGAGGAGAAGAAACAAAGAACTCAAAAAATGCCTCCGAAGAGGAGAAACAATGACATAATTGATGTTGAAAATGGTGAGAGAAATGTCCTTATATTTATTGATAGTACGAAATTATAAAAGCATGTCTCTTATTGTAACTTGTGTTGGATTATTTAAATTTTTTCCCAGTTGGGATGGATGTGGATGCCGAGCCTTACAGCGACAGTGAAGGTGAGTGATTCAAGATCGGTTCTACTGAGGTGAAGAGACAAGAATGGCAATATCAATCTAATCTGCTTTAAGACAGAAAACATATAGTTACTAAAAATGACTATACTTCTTCATTTGCATGTTTTTGTCTGTTTGATATTCATAGTTGTTGGTGCCAACAATAGTGCAGCCAGTAATTTTATTGAAAATAATGTTTTCTGAATTTTTTATTTTTAAGAATATGCAACAGTAATAAAAGCCGATATGCTTTTAAGGTGCCTACATATTTTTCTGCAACTCTACTAATATTTTATTGATAGGAAATGACTCTAAACTGGTACGGCATTGCAAATCTCAACTACTAACAATAAACAGTTTTTGTTTTACAGAAGAGGCGAGGAGGAAAAGTCGAAACAGGAGAACTAAGTTGCAACGTAAAGCTAAGCAAGTCAGTGAAGATGAGGATGACGAGGACGAGGATGAGGATGAAGCACCCCGACGAAGAGGACGAAGGAAGCTAACCAAGACAGATGATGACGATGATGAGGACGAGACCCCTCAAAGACGAGGACGAAGGAAGCTGACAAAGACAGATGATGATGACGAGGAGAAGACCCCTCAAAGACGAGGACGGAAGAAGACAACCAAACCCCAGGACAGTGACGAAGACGATGAGAGAGAGAAACGAAAGGCAGCAGCAAGAAAAGGATCAAAAGCCTCCAAGAAGAAGGTTTCGAAGGAGAAGAGCGATGACGAAAGTGAGGAAGACAAAGGGAGAGGAAAAAAGTCTGGGAGAGCTGTGTCCAAGAAGGAGAAGGAGGAGCAGAATAACGACAAGAAGGGAAACAAGAAAGGAAAAGATGAGGAGAATAAGGACAAGGAAAAGAAGAACAAAAAGACAAGCAGGTGCAAATGTCTTTTCTCAGCATGATTGAGGCTGCTTTCTGCATGCAGCCTTATTCATATTCCTCAAACAAAGCTAGTAGATGGTTACTGAAACACACTATAGTAACATTAAGTGAGTAATATCTTAAACAAAACAAATCCCATAAAGAGATTTCTTATCTATGCAGCTAATATTTGTAGAATCAGTTAGAGGACCATAACAGCAGCTGCAAGAACAAGGTCGTTTCTGCTCGCCAGAATAAAAGAAGGCATTTGCCAGCTCTCTCTTGACTGATAGAGGTTCAAGCTGCCATTCATTGAGTTTTACACACACACACACAGATCCCCATCTCGTGCTCTTTGAAACTTAGTTACTCCAGTGTGGTGGAAATTTCGGACCAATCTTTCTGAATTCTGCCAAGTTCACCACAGGAGACATCTATGTACTTTTGTCAGCAGCTTCTCCTCCTCTCCTTCATCCACCGACTCGGACGAAGAATCATTGTCAGAGGGAGAGATTGCAGCCCTGAAGGAACAGGTGGAGGAAAAGAAGAAGCTGATTGCTACGTTGAGGAACAAACCGTGGCGCATGAAGAAGAGGCTCTTGCTGCTCAAGTAAAGAGAAAAGCTCAAGCAGTTGACTAAAATCCCATTTCTGTTTTGTAGGTTATAGAGTGGGAGTGTGACAGAGAGGTCTGGGTTTGTCTTCATGCAGAGATCAGTCAGGACAGGTTTGCCCAAAGGAAGTGTGACAGAAGAGAAGCTATAACTTTTTCATGAACTTGTCTAATGCATGTTGTTGTGGTTGACTCAATTCATGGGCTTCAAAACATCATTAATCAGTAAACAACCACAGACTTGTCTGTACACCTTGTTTACTCTGACCATTACAGTTATCAGTGGAGTGTTTTTTTTTCTTTTTTACCTTAATGGAGGACATCATTTGATTAATAATTTCCCCCCTTTCCCCCATGATTGGACAAACAGGGAGGCCCAGGATTTTGTTGAAAAGTTTGAAGGAGCTCTAGGAAAAGGGAAAGGAAGGAGACTGTATGCTTTCAAAGTCATGATGACAAAGGTAAAACAATTAACATATTGTAAGCATAACAGATTTGTGGAAAATGAAGTTAAACTTTTCCAAAACATTTCTCCCCTAGAAACTAATCAAATTTAATCGGGATTTTGAGAACTTCAAGACGGCCTGTATACCCTGGGAGAGGAAGATCAAGGAAGTAGAAAGTTAGTACCAAAGATCTAGTTTCTCTAAAAGTCCTCCTCTTCTGTCTTTCTGAGCCAGATTTCGCCTTTGCACAACCACAGGTCACTTTGGATCTTCAGTTGCGTCGTACTTCCTTTTTTTGAGGTGGATGTATGGTTTAAATCTGGTCCTCTTTGGGTTCATGTTTGGCCTGGTGGTGATCCCTGAGGTAGGACCTTCTCCTCTCAGTCCTTGTTGGCAAGTGAGAGTTTTACTAAATGCTCTAAGCTCTCTTTTGTTCTCCTTTGCGTTTAGGTTCTTATGGGTCTTCCATACGGGTCAATTCCCAGGAAAACTGTCCCCAGAGATGAACAGGATACAGCTATGGACTTCTCTGTCCTCTTTGACTTTGGGGTGAGCTTATTTGCTCCGTTCCTACATTTCTATGGCAAAACAAGTTGCTGAGCTAACAAAAGAAATAAAAAACTGCCTCCTTCCAACTTTGAAATTTGATCATCAAATTACTTTAGATTAAACTAGACTGGTGTTTGCATGTCTTCTGTAAGTCTGTTTTGGATAATTTAATATTTTTTGCCATTATTGTCTGTTGTGGTAGCAGCATCAGGTTTTTATAAGGAAGGCTTGTTCTATACCTGTGGAGATTATTGTATAAAGAAGGATTCTTCATAAAATGAGGAACACTATGATTTTAATTTGAACATAATCATCATGAGACTGTAATACAAAAATAGTGTCTTTAGTAAGGGGCCACTGTAAATGGACTGCTTTCCTTCACCTACAACAGCTCTCTGAAGAAAGCTGTAAAGTACAAACTGATCACACTAACAGTGATTCAAAAGTATTTTTATTGGTGGTTGAGCTTAATTTCTTTTCTTTATCTCCTTTTGCAATAGAATTGTGTATTTTTGCTTTTGAGCATATGTTCGTGTCTTCAACAGGGTTACTGCAAATATTCAGTTCTATTCTACGGATTCTACAACAACGATCGAAGCATCGGGGTCCTGCAGTTCAAACTCCCTCTGTCGTACCTCCTCACGAGTGTCGGCGTTTTCGGATACAGCTTGTTGGTTGTCATCAGAACGTATGCAATAGATTAACAAGCATGACGCACCATTGTTAGGAGTACAGATGATGGCTTACGGCTGTTGTTTTCTCAGGATGGCTCGTAACGCGAACGAAGGAGGAGATGGGGGAGACGAGGCAGAATTCATCTTCAGCTGGAAAATGTTCACCAGCTGGGACTATCTGATAGGGAACCCCGAGACTGCGGACAACAAGTACGCCTCCATTACCACCAGCTTCAAGGTTGGCAGCTGTGTGCTACCAAATAAAACATTTCAAAATGCCAAAGCGTCTAGGTCTTTTGAGATGTGTAGTTCAACATGATGTTTCAGGTGGGAGACAGGTTACTGCATATTTGACGCCATTTATCTGTTTTCTAGGAATCTATTGTGGACGAACAGGAGAACCAGAAAGATGAGAATATCCACCTCCGACGTTTCCTCAGGGTTTTTGCAAACTTCCTAATCCTGTGCAGCCTTGGTGGCAGCGGGTATCTCATCTACTTTGTGGTGAAACGGTCTCAAGACTTTGCTAAGATGGACCCCAAAACGCTCACGTGGTTTGAAAACAATGAGGCAAGTCTACACAAAATGTCCAAAGACGGAACACGAGAACAGCAGAGGAGATCAGTAATTAACCTCTCTCCTCCGGTGTATCAGGTGGAGTTTGTGATGTCACTGCTGGGGCTTGTGTGTCCTCCTCTATTTGAAACCATTGCCGAGTTGGAAGACTATCATCCTCGAATTGCCCTGAAATGGCAACTGGCGCGCATCTTCGCCCTCTTCCTCGGAAATCTTTACACGTTTCTCTTTGCTCTCTTTGATGAGGTTAATGGAAAGGTATGTCGTACAAAGGACAGCAAAATTCATAAAGAATAAATTTTTCCACTAATCATTATAAATTCACTGCAACAGAAAAACAATTCAGCAATGTGTGTAGATATTTTCAAACTAGATTTTTATTTCTGTATTTAACTGAAATATTTAGTAAATTAGCGTGGTTAGTGAGTTCTAGTTTTTCATCATAACTTTGTGTTGGTATATTACATAAAATCCCCCCAAAGTACGTGGACACATATTACTTGTACCTGTGTACAGTGTTTCTTTAGCTATACAGCGGCGCCACTCTGTTAGGTAGACTTTTGATGCGGTCACTTTAAAGAATTACATATATGTTACATTAAGCAAAATGCTACAGTACATATTGACAGTTTGAAATGTAGAATAGCAACTTTCTAGCTAGTTTAATTAGTGTTAACATTGTTAACAAGAACTAATGGAAAAACCTTTAAGACATTAGTTTTGCCTGCATAATGCTATATCGGGATGTAGTTTGTTTTAGAAATCACATTAAGCTTGCAAAAGAAAAAAAAGGTTTAACAAACTATTTAATTAAATACACCACATGCATTTGCGCTGTGTGAGCTAAGCTACTAAAACTGGCTTGTTTTGGTTACATTTTTAGCTGGAAACTGAAAAATCCATTAAGAACGCCACCGAATGGGCTTTACATCAATACTACACCAACTACAGCTTGTTCTACAACACCACAAATGTGCCTCCTCTGAATGTGGCCCCAGCTGATGTCATCAGGGGCCCCTGCTGGGAGACTGCCGTTGGAAGAGTCAGCACTGACATTATGCGTTGTTCAATATTGATTTGAAGGCACCAACAAATGTCCTGCTTTCTCACAAGTATGACTTGCTGTCGACCTGATTGTTACTGTTTGCTTTTGCCTCTTTTCTTGCTGCAGGAATTTGTGAAGCTAACTGTCTCAGATGTGCAGGTTACCTTTTTGACTATTCTGGTCGGTGACTTTCTACGTGCTTTCATTGTCCGCTTTCTCAATTACTGCTGGTGCTGGGACCTGGAGGCCGGATTTGTGAGTACCCACAAGGGTCGCTACATCAAAGTGCCTTTTCATTTTTGCTTGTTTAGCTAACCAAAAGCAAAGCTTGTTTACATTTGTTCCTGCATACTCATCTCCATTTGCATTTTTTCAATGCAGGAATCAGTACAACTTTCCTCAGTTAAATAGTTGTGCTTGTAAAACACGGTAAACATGGCAAAGTTTGTATTAGCTTAAAGTGAACCTGATCTACAAAGTGACATCTAGCAAGACAGGCGATCCTAAGCATTAGGGGTAACATGAGATTGAAAGGAGATCTTAATTACAGAGAGGGAGACGAATGGAGGGAGACAGAGACCAAATGACAAAGGGAGCAGCAAATACAAAGTGTATTGACCTGCTGTTTTTTAATTCAGGTCGATGTATTAATCTTGCTGTTGTGTTCATTCTAGCCTTCATATGGAGAGTTTGACATCAGCGGAAATGTCCTAGGGCTTGTATTTAATCAAGGAATGATATGGTAAATTCAATTAATCAATATATTAGGATGAGATCAATTTGCTTATCTCTGGGAATGCATACTTCCTTAGACTTTCTTGCTGTTTATACTGTTGCCTGTCGAAAACCACGCAAAGTTAAATATTTATTCTGAACATGATTTATTTAAATAAATAATTAGCTCGGTGAAAGCTGATAAAGTAATTAAAAATAACGTGACTATATTTGCTGTCATCCACAGGATGGGTGCATTTTATGCTCCTGGTCTAGTGGGCATAAACGTCCTGCGGCTCCTGACCTCTATGTATTATCAGTCCTGGGCAGTGATGGCGTGCAATGTTCCTCATGAGCGAGTCTTTAAAGCCTCCCGGTCCAACAACTTCTACATGGGCATGCTGCTGCTGGTGCTGTTTCTGAGCCTGCTTCCTGTTGTGTACTCCATGATGACTCTGTCGCCTTCCTTTGACTGTGGACCTTTCAGGTAAGCAGATATGTAAGGCAGTAGATAGAAATGTAACTTGTCAGATGATTTGGGATTATAGTTTTTTATAGTTCTGTTAAGGAAATAGTTTTGGTTATATGCACTTTCCTTACAGTTTATTAGGTGGCTCAGTTTGATTTTTCACTCAAATAGTGAATCAGCCAACAGCTAGCTAAAGTTTACAAAGAGTATGAAAATGAAGGGGTAAAGGTGATTTAACTGAGAAGCAGTCTCTTGCTCTAAGCTTTGCCTCGTTTCAGCCCTTGGGAGCAGCAAATCTGAATTTAACAGTTAAATCAGGAAGCAACGATAGTTATTTACAGCAATCTTGAACTTTCCCACATAGGTAATATTTAGATTTTTTTTTTGCTTACTTAGCTGAGCCATTGTTCTAAAGTGCAGTTAAACCATTGCACACTGTTTTATGGTTTTTCTCCAGTGGCCAAGAGAAGATGTACGATGTGGTAATAGACACTATACAGGCTATGCCAGCTTTTATTGGGAACATCTTTACATATGTCAGCAACCCTGGGCTCATCATGCCGGCTATCCTTCTTATGGTGTAAGTAAACTTTGAATATAAATGAAATGCTGTTTTCTGTCTCCCAAACAAATATAACTTGGGGTACTTTAAGTTTGCACAGTGATCTGACAGTGATGAACTGGAAAAATACAGACTTAAGGAAACCAATAAAATTTTTTAAAAAACGACCTCTGTGCCTATTTTTGTGATTACAGTGTAATTACCTATAACTTTAGGCTAGCATGTTCTTTAGTTTACAGACTTTTACTGCTTCACAGACTGGCTATCTACTATTTGAACACAGTGTCAAAAGCATATCAACAAGCAAATACCGACTTGAAAAAGAAGATGCAGATGGTGAGCATTAGTGTGCTCTTGTCTACTTTTTTCCTGAAGTGTTTTGCTTTGTTTGATTGTTGTCTGCTAAACTGTTTAAAATTTCAGGCTCGGGACGATGAGAAGAATCGCAGGAACAACCAGAACAGCACCAATCAAATGATGAAAGACTTGGAAGACCTGCTGCCGAACAAATCTCTTGCGCCGACTCCGGTTGCGGAGGAGAAACCGCTCGGTACACTGAACTTTTTAATGTGCATCCGTATTGCATATATTCAGATGTTTTTACTGTTGTATTGAATTATTTGTCCTTTCAGATATTGTAATCGATAAGACTAGAACAACTAGAACAAAGCCAGGCACAGCAGGGAAAGGAGTAGAAGTGCAAAAGGAGGAGTCACTGTCTGCCCCAAACCCCAGGCGCCCCGTGACCCGGGCCCCTGGGCCGAGAGGGGCCCCCCCCGGAAACATGAGGTCGCCTCAGCCCGAGGCTGGAAGAGGCAGAGGTCAGGGAAGAAGATGAGCAGCGAAACAAAATTTAAGCGGCTCACCACAAATAGCAGCCAATGGTAACATCACTTTCACGGTCACTGTTGTCTTTGGAGTAAACTACTTTTTTATTAAATACAAACTTTTGTACATTTAAATATTGATTGAACAAATGCAATAAAAGAACTAGCTATAACAATTCATCATACTGACTTTCAGATATTGTTAGTGAGCTGCGACTGCCAGGTAGATTTCAAAAAATGCAATGAAAACATATGATTTGCTGAATTATACCAATGCAATAAAATGAAGCAAATGATAGAAAAATAAATGTCAACTTAATGTTGTTATTGTTCGTCTAGTTCTTGATAAACATGTGTTACTATCTGCTGTACTTTGTCCTGTTTCTTATCCCTGCTTCTGATCTGTTTCACCATTTGGTTTGCTTTGTCACTTGTCATTGTCCCAAATGTCTTCGGTTACTGTTATCTTGTTTCCTGCTCATCGGTAATCTGCGTCCTTTCACCTGATGAGTCTCATTCGCACACACAACTCTCAAAGTGTATAAACATCCGTGTTAAAATGCCAGGTTGTTGTGATGGAAAAAAATTAAGGCTGTGATAAATTATTTCAAAGTTTTTCCATGTTAATGTAGCATTTATTTTACAATTCAACAGAAAACAAACACATGCTGCAATACCTTGGTTATACAAGTCTGCAATATTACATTAATATTTGGCTGAAGCCAACACAGTACACGTATCATTTTAGCTAATATTAAAATTTTAGACCATTTTATCAACAACACAAAAGGAGCTGCAAGACTTTTTACAAGTATTAATTGTTCTAGATGTGACAATGATCTTCTGAATTCTCCATATCTTTGGACTGAAGAGTTAGTTTTTATTCCAAATGAAATATCCAAGGCCAGCTAAATTTTCCTGAAACCTTGTCAGAGAATGTGCTGATCTGATGCAAGCAAAATTGAACATTTGTTAATAATTCTCAGGGTATTATCACCAAAACAGATCTGACATTACTCAAACATAGTGGTGGCAGCATCATGATCTGGGCTTAGTTTACATTTTTGACCCACAATTTAAAGGCGTCTGTCAAAAAGCTGAAAATAGAGAGCAGTTTTAACGTTTTTACCATCACATTTAGTCCAAGAATAGATTCAAACCAACCAAAGAATTATCAGAAATTTAATGCATCTTCCAAGACCTGCCATTATGGTTGTAGGCTGAAATGTAAAAGTGCATTTTAAAGGAGTGCAGATGCTTCTCATGCTGGATTTCTTTGGACATAGTGGCGTTTCTGCAGGAGGACCTTATGGGAACCAAAGGGGATAAGAATCTCTCTATCAGTAGAAAGCATTCTGCTAAACACACCAGATATTTTGTCCTGTGTTATTCTGCACAAGTGATAAATGAGGCTCCTATTGTCATTCAACTTGGAGGACATATTGCGGTACAATCAGATAAACCTGAAACTGAGAGAGTTAAGTTTTCCGTAATGTAATTAGCAATGATCTCTGGATATTTTCTTTATATCTTTCTCTCCAGTTGACTCAGATTTCCAGCAGTTCTCAATTGTTCTTCATTACTATCTGTCAAAATAATTTACCGTAAAAATTAAAACAAAAACATGGAAGTCGGCCGTTTCCTTTGCACATGTTCCTCTTAAGCCTAAATCGCGCTCCATGTGTGTCCATCTACTTGCATGGAAAAGTTAATTAGGACTTCCCAGGGTGTAACTAGCCCTTTCATGTAACCCTTAGATGCCATTCCCATCAAGTAAACAGAAATGGTGCCAGAGGAAGTGCTGGCATTGGCAGATGGTTAACACCAGAGGGTCAAAGGCTACAACCGGCACCGCAGAATTCGGCCGGCTCTGAACAGTGGAGCGGCACCAGTTTGTACGGAGACGAGGGCAGGCCGGGACAAACGTAACACCAGAGCTGAGCCTGGATCAGATTGACTTAAAAAAAACCCTAAAAACTGACATGGTAATAGAAATATTTTGTAGAAAGAGTTGCACGTATAACCACAGAGAACAGACTTTGGTTGACCCAAAAGATTTATACTGGTCAAAACTGGTTGGTACTTTCTGAGCAGCACATTAAGAAAACCAGAGTAAAGCCACTGTCACTGCAGACAAAATAAAAGTTACACCTCTGTTCAATGTGCCTTGCAAAAGTAAACACAGCCTTTTAACTGTTTTTCACAGTTATTCATGTTACAACTTTGTTTAATTGTAATTTTATGTTACAGGGCAGTGTGTTTAAGCAGTGCATAATTGCTAAGCGGTGTGTAAAGGACAACTGGTTTCATTAATACTTAATACAACTATCCTTCTCTTCTGTTACAGCTGCAAGTCTTCTAGAGTCTTTATCGCGCTTGTACATTTACCAACTGAAATTTTTGCCAATTCTTCGTCTCAGGACAGCTGAAGTTCAGTCCGATCGGACAGAGAGCGCGATTCTTTTCAAAGATAAAAAAGTCAAGTACATTCACAGAGCTAACAGACTTTTTGAAGCAGATTAAAGAAAACATAAAGCTGAAAAAAGCCCACAAACTACAAGAGTAGCTCAAATGGGAAAAGATAGCGTATCTAACATTTTCACAATTTATATCATTTATTTGTTTGTGTCTTTTAATCTGATGTCACACTGCTTCTTTTGTGTTATGTGATTTTTCACTTGAATTGAGAGGCATTCTAGCACATTAATATACTTTAATCTAAACCATCAAAGGTAACACTGCCTGTACGTTTAGGACTGTCCTGTTTCAAAGCGAATCCCTCCCATGTCCGTTTGACGACTCACCCTGGCTCCCTGCAGTGAGAGTGTCTGTCAGAGCTGGGGATGGGACCAGAAGAGCACTGGAGCAGCAGGTCAAAGGAGCTGTCGCTGGAGCTTACAGTGTTGGGCGTCCTGCAGCTGAGCCTGAGCTAAAGTGACAGTTAGCTCAAGCTAAGAAAAAAGATAGAGATGGGGGTGAACGGTGAGAAAACAAGACTCGGACAAAATGTAAAATAAGTCGTAGAGGCAAACAAAACAAGGAGGAAATGTGAGTATGTTTCAGAAATGACAAAATGTGCAAATATAAAGAGCAAAGAAAGAAATGTTGGCATCAGATGCAGCAGTCTTCATTTGAAATACTAATATCACGATGCAATTAAAAGGTTTTATCAGAAAGCATTGCAGGTGCATAGTGAAAAGAAATTAGAGTCAACAATCCACAGTATAATTAAACTATTCACACACTTTCCTTTAAATTACAACCACAAACATCAGTATATTTTGTTTTAACTGTACGTCACAAAATACAAAGTAGTTAATACTAATGTGGAGAGAAAATAATAGAATTGTTTTAATGAAATGTTATCCCATTTCAACTGTCCTTTCCCCAAGAAAATAACTCAAATACCTCAAGCTCAGTCAGATTTGACTGGGATCACCTGTATTCTTTCCATTTTAAGGTCTGGACTTCAGAATAATGGGAAATCCTAAAACAAAAAACTTTCCTTGGTATCTCAGGCTCCATATGTTTAGAGTAGTTATACCACTATAGAGCAGACCAAGACCCCAGTTGTAAGCAATTTTTCAACTTTCTTTCAATAAACTATCACCAACTTCCCTGTTCCAGATCAAAACTAAGCATGAAAATGCTTTTGATTCCATTTGACCAAAAAAAAAGAAAAGAAAAGAAAGAGCTTTGAACAGTTTTCCCACCGCATTATGCTGCCACTATTTGGACCACTGTGTAATGCTCAGGACTGAATTCGTTTTTCGTTTTCAGACGACGGACTGAGACCGCTGTTTGATGCAACAGGACAAACAGCACCATCTTGTGACAAATTACACAAAGTACAATTTTCAAAAGACATTTTTCAGGTAAAGGTCTCGTGTTTAACGTTTTAAAATGTTTAAATAATTCAGACATGTGACCCTATTAACATAACAACAGATACGTTTCTTCCCAATACTGTTCACAAAAATATGAAGTGCGGACGGGAGAAAGAACCAACACGGAACTAGCCAAAAATGTGTAAGTTTATTAAAACGCACGCGTTCATTCTCGATATAAACAGAATTTTTCGCTAATGTTCTCTTATTTAAGTGTCTTGAACAGCAGTTCATGCATGCAGGCTAACCTTTTCAGAGGGAAGCAGCTTCCTCTACAGACGGGGAGGTCCCTGTACAATTAATGAAACCCTCCCCTACAAACATCATCAAACTACAAACTTCTTTCTGGTCTGCATTGGGTCTCTCGTCTCTCAGCCGTTTAGTTTTTGCACATAAAAGCCGCAGAGGATCACAGTGTGGTGAGTTTTTCCCTCACAATATTTCCCATCAAGTGCAGATGTTCTATAATGATGTATTTTGTGTTTGTCTATTTGTGTGAAATCACGCAGAAACTGTCTGGATGAGTTTTATATATCCATGCTTAGAGGTGGAACATAGGAACAGGAAAAGCACTTTAAACTTTGGTGTGGATTTGGTCCTGTTTATTGCAGTCTGTTAAATAGGAAGCCTTGGAGAAGTTCTGACTTGGATGACTTTTCCTGCAATTTTTTCTGTCTTCCTGTCTTTGTTTTATTTCACTCTTTTTATTAAACTTTAGAACATAACTTGATTTTTTTTAATAAACATTGTTTTCACTTTCTGCTCTCTTCTTAGCATGTTCCTGATTTGACAAGATGGGGCTGATCCTGTCAGGATATCTGTCAGCCAAAGAGGACTCTAGTGCACCTCTCTCCAGCGTCACTCTTGCTCTGTGTCTTTTTACCCTCTTTCTCATGGCCATCAGGTTAAAACAGAGCCACAGATTTTTCTTCTCCTGCCACCATGACTCCCACTTGGACGACACAAAGTTCCCTACTGCTCCAGGCCCCAAACCTTGGCCCCTTGTGGGCAATCTGCTCCAGGTGGGAGAGCAGATACATCTCTCACTGACTCGCCTGAGTTTGCAGTACGGTGATGTTTTTAAGGTACGGAGAGTTTGTGTTTGGATTATAATTTATTATGACATTATTGACACTCATCGTATCCGTGATTTTTAAAAATAATTTGAGCCTTTTGCGATAACTTTTAATAATTCTTATTCCAGATTGAACTGACAATACAGCGTCAAGGAACCGGTGTGCATGTTGTATTTATGGGTTCTGGTGTAATTCAGAGTGGCTTTGTTTTATTTATACTGACTGGGTTCCTTCACAACCCTTCAAGTAAATACATGTAAATGAGGATGAGGGTTAAAGAATTTAAAGGTACCATGCATCATCGGTACCTTTGACAGCAAAGCAGACTCCTCAGCATCATGTCCTCACCACCATGCCTATCAGCTGGAAAAGTTTGCACAGGTTTGAGCGCCTCGGCCTGATTCCTGTGAACAAACTGATTGTCAATGAATAAACAGCTCAATTTTGGCTTGTTTGGAAAAGTCTTGAAACTTTTCCAAAGCAGGAGCTTGTATTTCACTTTTTGGAGGTATTGGTTGTGAAGTAGACGGTTCTTCAGTGGCTTGAAATCTATGTCGATTTGAACAGTTTGAACAGTGACACTGATGTTGTTTATGATACTTGGTGGTTTATTAATTGCTAAATTTAGAGTCAGATGGCTTAAACTCTCAAATCAAGCGTTTAGGATGACTCCGACTGAGAAACTATTGTAAAATTTGTGGACTTTGATTATAATTCAGATTGTTGACATTTTTTTCTTTTTAAATTAACTGATGCTGTTGGTTTATATTCATTCCATGAAATTCAGCTTTAAAGGTCCAATGTTAATTTAGTATTTGTGCCCGTGATGCATGTACATGAACTTCTGACTGGCGTTGTGTGTGTCTTTGCCTCAGATGCATTTCGGCTCTTTGACAGTGGTCATCCTTAGTGGGTACTCCACCATCAGGCAGGCACTGGTTCGTCAAGGAGAAGACTTTGCTGGACGACCCGAACTTTTCACTTTTTCCGCTGTGGCTGATGGGACCAGCATGACCTTCAGTGAAAAGTATGGACCTGCTTGGCTTCTCCATAAGAAGCTGTGCAAAAATGCCCTCAGGTCCTTCTCCCAAGCCGAGCCGAGGGGATCAGGGGCCACTTGCCTCCTGGAGGAGCAGGTGTGCGCTGAGGCTGCTGAGATGGTGGCAGTGATTCGGGAAGAAGCCGCAAAGAACCACAAGACGATGGGTATAGATCCCGCAATATCCTTAGTGACCTCTGTGGCAAATGTGGTGTGTGCCCTGTGTTTTGGGAGAAGGTACGACCACAATGACAAGGAGTTTCTCACCATTGTGAACATCAACAACGAGGTACTGAAACTTTTCGCTGCAGGGAATTTGGCCGACTTCTTCCCAGTGTTTCGTTACTTTCCCAGTCCGTCTTTAAGAAAAATGGTCCAGTACATTCACAGAATGAACGGATTTATGAAGCGAAGAATCAAGGAACACGTCAACACCTTTGATAAGGTAAAGAAGCCTGCTAACCACATTAAAACAAGAAATTTATTGTAAAAATGAAAACGGGAAAAGAGTTCACATTTATTAAAGTATTCATAAATTGTGATTAGATTAGTGTCTTGAGGTTTATGCACTTTACAGATGATTACTCCCATCTTTACTTCATCTTGTACTGTATGCAGTCCTACATAAGTTTGGGTGTTGCGTGTGTGCACCTCTTGTTTCCTTTAGATTATGCCACTTATTTGCATCCCGATCTTTTAATCTGCCATCGCACACATATGGCACCGACCACTGTAGCCAAAAAATAACAAACAAGTACCCTGGGACGGACTTTTGTTCTTGTGCAGATTGCCTAAAATGTTCGCACGCACTCTAATTAGGAATTACCAGCCTAGTGGAAGACACGCGTCCCACTATGACTGATTACCATTTTGTCCCTAATTAATTCATTCAAAATTCAGTCCTAATTTCCTACGTAATCACAAGTTTGATTTTCTCTCCCCCTTGCTGTAATGATGACGACAATCTCAGGAGGCCATGTCATGAAAGTTTCTGTCATGTTTTGTACGTGTGGTTGCAGAACTGCATCCGGGACATCACAGATGCTCTGATCGCACTTTGTGAAGACAGGGAAGAGAACAGGGACACGTCTCTACTTACCAACTCTCAGATCATCCACACCGTCATAGACATCTTCGGTGCAGGTTAGACGAACCAGCATAGCGACGCCAGTGGCATTAGTGCATAAAAACGACACCCTCGGTTTTAATGGACCTGTGCATTTTGTGCTCTCCAAAAGGTTTTGACACCATCATTGCTGGATTACAGTGGAGCCTCATATACCTCATCAAGTTTCCAGATATCCAGGACAAAGTTCAGCAGGAGATTGGTATTGTGTTATGTGTTCAATAGGACAAATATCGAGATCTAAATTACTGATGTGTGTTTGTGATGCAAACTGAAACTCTAACTGCCTTGGTCAGTGTGACCACAGCCTTTGAAAACAGAAAGAATGTACGCTATGCTAATAGCGTGAGCCTGTCTGTTCTCATGAATGAGTCAGGGTTTTACCGTCCAAAAATAGCAGGTTGCTCATTAATGAATCCAAGTAGCACTTCACTAATGAGCCTGAGTTTATGTCTGTTGGTTTTATTAAAGAGACAAAAATCTAACTGCAATAGTTTCTAATAATACTAATGATCTGGAACATATTGATCAATATCAAATTCAGTCCCAAAGGAACGTCAAACATTTACCAAGCAGATGAAAATAAAATATTCAGGGAAAAAATTGTTTTATAATGTTCATGAAAGTAGCATGAAATTTGTGAACTTTGAGGAAAATTGAAGCAAAACAGGCATAATAAAAAAGTCAAATTGTCTTTGAGAAACTCACAAAAGCTCAGACCCAAGTTTTGCTGACACCGGAGTTACTTTTGAGACTGACTGAACCGGTGCCGAATGTCCTGAGGCACGTCACATTTTCACAGTGAGAGGAAGGGAGGGGGGATGCTAGGAGGTGACAGGATGAATCAGAACAGTACAAGGGTTGGAGAGTTCATGAGAGACACAAAGGCAGTTACACGCAAGGCTCTGGACGATCATAATTTACCATTGTTCCTTAACTAAAATATCGGCGGGAATGGGCTGAAAGGCTGTTCTGTGTAAGGAGGGACTGCAGCTGAACTAGACACCTTATTCGCAAAACCAGGATAAAAACAAGTAAGCCCTTAGTCCTATAATCTTCAGTCATCTGCAAAGTTGTCATACCCATTAAACTTTCATAGATTTTGTTGGAATTTCAGGTGATGGGCTGACAGTGTTTGGAGTGGGGCTAGATTGTAAACAATATCCAAAGCTTGGAGGGTACTTTTCTGTCTATCATCTGAGAATGGACACAATATGGCACCAGGACATCTCAGGTGTGATTATCTGTCGATATAAAAACTCATCATCTTGCACTGTGCACATCTTGCAGTAATATAAATGTGGAGAAAAGAACACAGAAAAATTAATAGTTGAGTGAAATCCAGTTGGTGGAAAACTAAGACTGCACATCACCCAACAAGTCATCTCCACAGACACCTGGTGTTAGCAGCACCATGCTGTGGGGATGCTTTGCTAAACCACAAACAGGGAATCTAATCAGTGTGTGTAATGCTGGGCAATGCTGGAAGAAAACCTGTTAGTCTGCAAAATCCCTAAACACACGGTTAGAGAGACTCTAAAACTTTTAGGGGAAATTATATTCATGTGTTAGAATAATAAATTAAATTGTATATTTAAGTCTAACTAAGTTTTTATATTGATATTTGAACATTGGTGCTCATAGCTTTGACCCAATGTACTTCAGCTGTTTAAGACATGTGACAATCACATCAGTTTTCAGATGCTCAGTGTTTTTAGAGACAAATCCCCAGTAGTCTAGCAGCTGTAATGATGACAAAAGCTAACTATGCAAAGTAATTCCTTAGGTACATTAAATGAATCTCATCAGTTTCATTTTTATTGGAACATTTTAGAATTTCTACAATTTTACTATAAGTTGGTCAGTTGCTTAAAATCCCAATACATAAACTAAATGTTGTGTTTGTAATGTGGTAAAAAGACTCGAGGGATAATAAGACTTTAGGAAGACACTACATGTTTTCAAAAATAGCTACAAGTCTATTTGAATAAAAAATAGAACAGAAAATAAAGATGGAACAATAGCTTAGAGGTTTACTGTAAATATTTAGTTGGATCTGTTGTTTCTTCTACTTTTCAGATGAACACATTGGCTCAGCCAGACTTCCCAGGTTTGCAGACAAGCCTAACATGCCCTTCACTGAAGCATTCATATTTGAGGTGTTTCGTCACTCTTCCTATGTTCCTTTCACCATCCCTCACTGGTAAGACTGGAGCATTGGCTGCAGTTCATTTTGGTTTAGCGTAAATATTGTCAGAACCTTCCATATGTTCCTTTATTCCCAGCACCACCAGAGACACCATCCTGAACGGATATCTCATCCCAAAGGACACGTGTGTCTTCATTAACCAGTATCAAGTCAATCATGATGTGTGAGTAGGTGCAAACATTGACACTGATTGATGTTTTGCACATGGCTTATACCAGGTCAGGCGTGTATTGTCTACTGGGCTATTTCTCATTTAGCTTTGCATCTAAGGGGATAAAGTCAGACTCCAAAGAGATGGACAGTGTTTGTGAACAATGGTTTTCAAGCCTTGCTATAGACCTTTATGTCTAGACTTTGACTAGACCATTCTTTTATTAAGTGCTTTGGCTCACATTCCTGCTAGACATATGCTGTTTGTGTTCTATTGAATAAAATTCCACTGAAAGACTGAACTTTGTGGTTGTGTGATGCAAAAGGTGGAAAAGTTTGAATGTAATAAATAATTTTGTAAGCTGTAGAACTTTCGTTGTTTTTCATTTCGACAGGGACCTTTGGGGTGATCCAGAGAAATTTCGGCCACAGCGCTTCCAGGGCCCGTCCGGACAATTAAACAAGGAGCTGACGGAGAAGGTTCTCATCTTTGGCCTGGGGAAGAGGCGCTGTCTTGGGGATGGGTTTGCACGTTTGGAGATGTTTGTGTTTCTTACCACGCTGCTCCACGGTTTGCGGATTGAAAATGTTCCTGGACAGGAGCTGGATCTCAGCACAGACTTTGGCCTGACCATGAAACCACGTCCGTACAGGATTACGGTCTCCCCCAGATTTTAGACGCTCTGGAGATCACAAGCCAACAGAGACTGTATCCGTTCACAGACTGGAATTTCTTTGTAGCTTAATAAAACTAAAAAGGAGCAGTTTCTCTATTAAACACACCATTTGTTTAGATGTTCAGCAAACTGCTTTGGTATATGTTGGTAAATGTTCCAGTACAGTCCATCTAAATAAAAAAATAATAGAAACAGTCCCTCATTAAAAGCCTTTACATGAACTTATTATTTACAGTTAAACACCGGGGGAGAGGAGGGAACCATTTTACTGAGCGGTGATTGGTGCTTCAAGCCTGAAACTGTGTTCAGCCAAGGTACATCCCCCTTCTCTTTGTCCTGCCTTGGGTTTTAAACTGCTGTAATCTGCTCACCTACGTCATGTCTCTGGCTCCTCTTCTACTTATTTTTTTGCTTTACGTCATACACATTAACTAGTTCATCTTCTCTTATTGTTATTGTTTAAATATTACTATCCTGAACCTTTTTCAAAGCCATCTCTCTCTCTTGACCTCCCACATTCTTAAATTACTAACAGTCTCAGTCGATTATAAAGATGGCAATAAAATGTGAAATTAGGGAAGTTAGTATCAATAAACTAAACTAGCTGAAGCATGGGAGAACATGTCTGAGTAAGAGTAGGGCAGAATTATTCTTAAAAGGAAAGTGTTGTACTACGAACTGTTGAAGCTTTTCTTTCTTTTTTTTCCCTAGCAGACTCCTCAGAGGAGAATGCATTTCACTGGCGCATATTTCTGTCAACCAATGAATGAGCAGTTTCACCAGGATTGATGATGATGAGTTGCATCTGTAATCACTTTCTTGCTGACAGTCACAGAAATTTGTAGCACAATAGTTTCTGATTCCCATTAGTTTATGTAACAATGACGAATGTTTAGTGACTTGTAACACACTTGTGCATTTTATAACCATTGCCTTTATTTGTTGTAAATGTGACTGTATGCATTTTACTTTTTAAGAGTCAACAGAGCACTAATAAACACATCATATGTGATAGGCAGGATTGATAACTAAAATTATGTTTAATTTTTTGAAATAAAGAAAATGCACTTTTCTCATAATCTGTGACTCATCTGTCTTAGTTACTGTAAATAACAGTATGGGGGAGGAAAGCTGCTCAAGCTAATGGTGAGATGAGAAGAGAAGCCGAACACGAGGAAATCCTGGAAGAAAAAGTTGCAATAAACTTAGAAATGGGGTTGGGGCCCAGTTAAAGTCCAAACACGTAAGTCTAATTGAGAATATGTAAAAAAAAGACTCAAGAATGATATTTATATACACTCTCCATCCAATCTGACTGAGTTTGAATATGTCCCAAAGGACGTATCACATGTGATTATTCCACAAAATAATAAGTTAGTGTGGATGAAAACTCACTACAGAGACTACAGATGGAAACTAGCCTTCATGGCACTGCTTTGTGTTAGCCTACCAAATAAAATACCAAAATAAAAAAACACTGAAGTTTGTGTGTGTAATATGACACAATTGTTTTTTAAAAATATGCATTTGTAAGACACTCCAATTACAGAACAATCCTCCATTTTCCTTTGTCTTATTTCTGTGCAGCAGCAAAGTGGTTTAATCAGCAAAGCAAACTATGAAGACCTAAGGAGCTGTTAGCCCTTTCATCAATCATGTACCCCCTCCATCTGCGCTCTGCTCCTCACTGCAGGCTTTGTCCTTCACTTTGCTCTACCCGACTGACTCACAGTGCAATTTAAACTCATCAAGAATAACAAATGAAGGCCAGCGTGTGTTGATTGGCCACTGATCCAAAGCAGCCAATAAAGCGGAGCACGCAATGTTAGAAATGATGCCTCTGTGCTGAGATACAAAAAGAACCACTTGTCGGATCTACGTCACAGATCAGGAGAGCGTGACAATTAAGACTGGGCCCAGCTATAGGTAGGGAAAAAGAGAAGAAAAGCTGTACTAAAATGACTCCAGCAGTTTATTTTGATGGTTTAGAGTTTTTGGAGTGGAACAAAAACAAGCAAAGCAGCAGAAGCTCCAACCGTCTACAAATTCTATAAATAAATAATTGATATGCTTCAGAAAATAAGTGGCTTGCAAAAACATACCCCTGAATGTTTTTCATGTAGACATTAATAGGCCTGTCACAATAACACATTTTGCTGGATGATAAACTGTCCCAGAATTTATCGCGATAAACGATAACATTGTTGTTATGAAACCATTTTCAAGTAACAATTCTTCCAAATCGATTAACTTTGAATTGCACTGCACATTTAACACTGGAACTGGAAGACATTTTAAGTGACCAAAATAAACAAACAAAACAGAAACAACAAATAAAATCAATCATTCCCTTTAAACTGCCCTTCAAAATAAGGGCTGGTTGAGACCAAATCACCAGACTGAAGACTTTAATCATCCAGATTGTGGTAGAAAAAGAGTAAAACAATAAATTATGCAAGTGAAAATGATTGAGTTTATTTTAATTTATCATGCGATTAACTGATTTATTGATTATTGTGACAGGCCTAGACATTAATTTTCAAATCAATGGATTTAGGTCGTGACTTTGACTGGGCCATTCTAACACTTTGATCTAAATCATTGTCTTGTAGCTCTGTCTGTGTGTTTAGTGTCGTCTGTGTAAAAATGTGAAAAATAAATCTTCTCCTTATACATTTTATAATTAATTGCAGCTGTGGGTATGTTTGTCACAAAACATCCCAACAGGATAAGTAAAGATATATAAATAAATTCACAATGTATGAAATTATAAGACAGTTCAAAACAGCTCTATTTAATAGATTAATACCAAAGTTGATCATTTTAAACTACAACTTTTCCAGTCCTTTTTCTTTCATATTATAAGTCAAACTAGAAAAAAAGAGTTTTCAGTCTTGGCTTGTAAATCCACTGTTAAAGAAACACAACATGTGCTTTTTGCTTTAATTTTTTTAAATATATATATAAAATATATAATAATCCTTTGCACGTATGACTCACTAAGTCTTTGTCATCCAACAGAACTTGAATTGTGGGAGCTTTATTTTACAGCTCAATGAATGCAATCAATATTCATTTTCAAACAGCTTTTCATATCTAAAGTAAAATGTGATGTACTTGTGAATCCCCTATCTTCATCCAACATTTAAACCTTTTAAACATGCCTGCCCGATAAAACACTGTGTAGAAACAACAGCCTATCAAACATCCACCTCTTCCACTGCCTGTCCAGATTTCAGCTTCATGATCACCTTTAAGAGACACAGAGAGGCAAACAGGACTTTAGTCATTTAAATTGCTGCAGTAATATCAAACTTTTATTTTTATTCTCAAACAGCAGAGCTTCATATCAGAGCAGAACAAAGTGAAACTGTACACACCTCCTTCAGCTGGGCAATCTCTTTACTGTCCACATTTTTCTGGGCGTTGTTGGTTATGGCCTTCACTCTCGTTGCATAACTGAAAAGATCCATCAAGTTCAATGCATAGATTTCTACCACCACAATAAAACAACTATTGTCTCTTTTGTGTCTGACTCTTACATGAGAGATGTGAGAGTTTCGTCCAGATTGTATTCTGATGGGGAAATGTTGACAATCATGAGGGTTTTGGCATTTCCTCCCAAAGAGTCCTGCATAACCTGGAAAGGACGGGGAAAGGAGTTGTGCTGCTTTGCATGACAGAATTTACAATCCAGGACCACATTTGGTTTTCATCAGCTTTTTTGTTTACTGCATGTTCTTTGGATAAATCTAGTTTGTGTATGTGTTCTTACACCAGCACCTGAGTGAGCTTGCTGTTCCTGTATGGTACATGTGGCAGCTCTGCGGACAATGCCGAGATCACATCACCCAAGGCACTCAGAGACTTGTTGATTGAGTTTGCCTCCTACAAAGTGGCATGCAGTGCGTTAATAGTCAACCACATTTAATTTGATACTGATAAACTCTAAATTTCCAAGTCTTAAAGCAGACTTAGGTTTTAAGTTAATATCCCAAGACTTGAGTATCTCAAAGAGCATCTGAAAAAGAAGAGTGTTGCACAACTACAAACTCACTAAAAAAATATTCAAAGTGTTTGAATACTTTTCATGGTAACACATGAGCACACCTTCAGCTGGTGGTCCTTGGCACCGGTCTTTGCTGCTCTTTCACTCCCTGCCAGGTCTACAAGGCTCAGCTTTCCGGTGTTGACACTCCCATTAGTGAGATTCCTGCTCTCCACCATGATGCCAACAATCAGATGGGAGCGGGAACTCTCCACGTTCATCTCTTAAAAACAGCGGCGGTACGAAAAACAACGGCCAGCGCTGTTAGCTCAGAATCGTGATGCGCTTTTGTACAGACAGTTTCGGATAGAGCACACCCAATCGCATTTTAATAAACGGGGCTCTTCTGAAAGCCGACTCTCTGCAGCTCACCAGTTCAATAATGACGTACACAGCTACTTTTTCTCTAACTGGAGCTAAAAGGATTAATCCAAACCATTTAGTGCAGCCCTGTTTGAAGTATGGGGCACTCACTGGTAGCGGAGATGTGTCGATTGGCGCAAGCCTGTTGAAACAGAGCATAAAGCTCCTGGGCACTGGAGGCCTCCTTTGTCTCTGCTCCTTGGGCGAACACAACCCCCTTTCTGTTCCTTTTGATCTCCACCCGCCTGGTGGGGCCATGGGGTTGTGTCTGTGCATGGGCCTCACTCGCCTGGCTCACGAAGAGGTCCTGCAACCTGTCGTTGTACAGCTCCAGCATATAGGCCGAAACCTGAGGAGTGGGGGAAGGATGAAGAGGCACCGCAACCAGAGACAGGAAGAGTCAGGGGGAAAACTGCTACCTTGAAGTCAAATTTAGAGCTGTTCTCTCGCATGATGTCAAAAATGGCGTTAAAAGATCTGGGCATAATCCCAGGATTCTTCTGGTCTTTGTCCCCGACCATGGTGAAAGTTTTCCCTGAGCCTGTCTGGCCGTACGCAAAAATGCAAACATTGTATCCATCGATGACTGACTGCATCAGCCTTTGGGAGGAAGGTGTTGGAAGTTGTTATTGAGAAACAAAGCGTTTGATATTCTTGTGTGTTGTATTGTTTTACCTGTTTACATCTTGAAACAAATCTTCCTGAGAGGCCTCTGTGCTGAACACCTTGTCAAACTGAAACTCTCTGGGCCCACGTTGGGTTTCCACAGTGACAGAGTAATCGTCTAATTTAGCCACCACAACGGCCCCACCTTGTGTAGCTTCACTTCGGTTCACCGGACGAATTCGACAAAACACCCTGATTTTACCTGATGGGGACATAAAAGCATGAAAAAAAAGTCGCAAGAGTCTAGTCCTTAACAAAACAAAATCTATTGCGAGTTGGTAATGTCTGTGTACCTTTCATTTCTTCCACCATGTTATAATATTTCTTCCTCATTGCTCTTTCTGATGTGTAATTCTCAACTACTTTCTTTTTCTCTTCCTTTTCTCGCTTCAGCTTAAGAGAAGACAATAAAAACACTTTGATATGATGGAACCCAGACAGTAAAATCTGAATGAAAACACTCCCGTTCATTCAAAAATCATTTTCAGTTTGTTGAGGCAAGTTTTGATTCAAATGGTGAAAATACGTTTCAGCAAGAACTTGTAGAATCTGGGTTTAAAACCTACTCTGCAAACAGTGGTGCTTTGGGTTCCTTTCTGTATGTTATAGATTTAATTTCTAGCTCAAATGTTCTGATGGGACCTAGCCCAGGTTCTACCAGCCCCTGAAGTGAAGGGTTTCTGATTTTAATGTTTTATTTTTGAGTTTTATTTCATTTCATATCTACTTTTCATTTCTCTCACATTTGAAAGAATTTTATTGAAAGGCTAACAAAATCAAATTCAATGATTTGAAGGGGTGATTTTTGGAAAACAGTGATCTCATAGCCCCAACTTTGACCCAACTAGTACCTCCAAGAATCTTAAGTTTAAATAATAAAAAAAGATGTATTGTCCTTTTTATTTTTAGAATAGATAGGTGCCAGTAAACCTGAAAGGATTCAGTTGGTACAAACAATGGACAAATGGATTTTGGAAAAAAATCTATGCTTGGCCACTGACCCAAATGTCTTTTTATTTTAATATTAATGCATAAACGAAACATGTCTGGGGTAAATCCCTACGCTGGTTCTGCTGCCGGTGCCCCACAGTCTCTTAAAACTTGTCCTGCAAGTTGTCTCAGAATCTGATCCGATCGCTTACCTGATCCTGCAGCAGGAGAAGCTGCTGGCCGATGCCCTTTACAGTCCTCTGAGCAGTTGGAAGTGTCTCTTGTCCCAGGATGTCCTCCAGCTCTGACATTTCACAATCTAAGAACGGGGGAAAAGTCAAGCTTGAGTAACAGTCATTCGTCATTTCTCAGGTAGAAAAACTCAATGTGATCATCTGATGTGATGGCAAGATGGATGTAACTACAATACAAAAATGGTTAGAGTCTGCCTCAGGATGTCTGTTCAGTGGAACATTGGTCTAATTCATCATGTGCGCTCTCCAGCAGAGAACAGTAAGGCTGATATGTTCAAATGGATTATGTTACAAAATTATTTATTGTCTTACTTGATTTAGATTCAGTTATTTTCATTCAACCATGCTTGTTGCTGACAGGAAGAGAGATGGGGAACTCTCAAAGCACAATATGACAATGAAGAATTAAGTATTTTTCTTTTTTATTAACATTTAAAATATCGAAATAGCGAATAGGGCTGCACAGTGCACAGTTGGTAGAGCTGTTGCCTTGCAGCGAGAAGGTTCTGGGTTTGATTCCCAGCCCTGGTCTTTCTGCATGGAGGGATTTGCATGTTCTCCCTGTGCATGCATGGGTTTTCTCTGGGTACTCCAGCTTTCTCCCACAGTCCAAAAACATGACTGTTAAGTTAATTGGTCTGTCTAAATATGTGTGTGTGCATGGTTGTTTCTCCTGTGTGTCTCTATGTTGCGCTGCGACAGACTGGTGACCTGTCCAGGGTGAACCCTGCCTCTCGCCCAGAACATTAGCTGGAGATAGGCACCAGCACCTCCAAACCCCATTAAGGGTGTAAAGAAAATGGATGGATGGATAGAAATAGCCAATAGAAAAGCTGTTTTAGGCACTACAATAATCAAACTTTTTGCTGAGAATCTTTTACGTGTTCCCACTTGTATTTTCATTCCTTATCTTTGGCAATGATCTCCAAGTCTTTGAAATTAGAAACCAAGAGAACAAAAATATTTGCTCTCTTGATTCTCTCTTACATTCAAGTCAAAACTCTGGCTAGTCCAGTAAATTTGGGCTTGACTGTGTTAAAAGTCTGTATCTTTCATGAGTCTTGTGGTTGAAGAAGTTTCTGTACTGAAGCAAGAAATTCGGCTTCAACTAGTTTGGTGATACATGAATGTGAAACTCAAACTTGATTGCAAGCAGTGCTTTGTAATGTCATGCAGGAATTGCCAATGAACGTCACAACTGTGAGAGATAGGTAAAGGTTTAACTCCCTCAATAGAAAATATTGAAAATGTTTATTATAACAGCTTGTGTGATCAGTGTTTTGATCAATACAGTTACTGTCCTCTAGCGTTTGTGTAGCTATTAATTTACTCATGCATGTTTGGGCCAATATTCCTTAGAGTTGAACTCACCATTCATTACAGGGCATTCCCCAGATTTGATGTAGTCCAAAGCAATTTGACACACCTCGTGTTCCCTCACTGTCTCTTGCAGAATAGACAGACTTGACTCATCTGACCTATAAAGTGAAACAAAAGTTTAAACTGCAGTTTTAATATTTTTTCCTCAGTAAAGGTTTATACAGATATTACAAGCCATGATAATTCTTTTGCAGACAGTTTTGAATATCTCTAACCCCTCTTGTCTGGGAGTCTTCTCTTTATCATTGCTGTCCTGTTTAGCGGTTTGCAGAAGAAGACGCAGTTTGTCTCTGGCTTCAGCCAAAGCAACCTGATTGTCTTTAATCATTTGGTGCAAAAGAGCTCTTGACTCAGGCACTACACTGCAGATTTCATGGGCCTTGAGGAAAAATGATTGTAAGGGATCAAACATCAACTTTGGAAGACATATTTGAGATAATGCGAGAAGCAGCCTGAGGTCAGCTGTTCTGCACAGTGTCTGGCCGGCACCTTGGCTATGACGGTGGGGAGCAGGACGCTGCAGTGAGGCTGTGGGACAGGAGGGACAGGGATCCTCTCTGCTTCCAGGAGCTCAGTGATCTCCCTCTCCTTCTGGTACAGGCTCTCCTTCAGCTCCTCCAGGCGGGCGTTGGCTCCCTCCAGTGGCTGATCTGAGACACTGCATGTCTGAATACAATTTGCACGGTGACAGAAAAAGGCACTTGCTTGCATTTAAACAATCACTAAATGTTAATATTAAACAAAGGCAACCCAGGTAAATAGAGAAATCTGATTTGTCCATTTTTATTAATCAAAAGATATGCAAAAAAACCAAACAAACAAGCAAAAAACATTCTGCTACCTCTTGTAGGAACCACTGCTAGCATGGAGTTGTACTCTTTGTAAGAAAAAAAAGAAATAAAGAGTAGTAACAGAGTCTCAGACTGGATGTGTTGGGAGCGACACCTTCAAAAAGTTTCCAGTTTGTCCATAAATCCATGGAACAGAAATTTCAAACAGAAAATGTTTTTTTATGGCAAACATATTTTTTGCTTGGTCTTGAAACATAGCGAAAGGTGAAATTTAGTCAAAAATTAAAACAAATAATTGTTAATAATTGTATAGCCACGATTTAGCAAAGGGGACTAACTAATGATTTTTTGCTGTAGAGTTAATTTGGCTTTGCTTTTTCCCATAATAACTAAAATCATCATTAAAAGACGAATTTTATATTTACAAAGGTTACATTTGCATGATGTCAAAAATTGTTTGAGTATCTGAAAGATTCAGAGTGACAGGAAGCAAAAAGAAAATAAAAGAGGCATTTAAGGAGCAAAATACTTTTGTACACCACTCCATGTTGAATGATTACCCTCACAGATTTAACAAAACAAAAGAAAATATGTTGAACAAATAGTTTTTGCCATTCTGATGATCCAACCCACCTCCGTTTGTTCTTTCTTGTCTGACCCCTCCTCTTCCTCTGCTGCTTCCTGTTGCGCCTGTGATGAAGATACTATCAATATTTCTTGGACCTGCCCTATTTCCTGCCTGGCCATCTGCAGCTCCTGCAGTGCTGTTTGGGGTAACACACACACACACACACACACACACACACACACACACACACACACACACACACACACACACACACACACACACACAGAGTAACTTTTCAGCCCTTTTTCTTTGTTTTCCAATTCGCCAAACGCCACTGGACTCACTGGAGGCCTGGTGGCAGTGCAGGGCATCCAGCCTACTGGAGAACAGCTCCAGCATTTTGCTCTGACACAAAAGAAACAAAAAACAAGCGTTATTTTTTACTCTTGCTCTTTTGCAATATGGCCACCAGAGTGTGCTGTGGTGTAGGATCTGTAGGGCCACATGCTCCCTAACTTTTTCTCTCTGCCATTGCAGGGTCTCTTCTTTCCATCTCCTCCTCTCAGCTCTTTGTTCCTCCAGCAGCTGCTCGTTGTGTGCAGTCAGCTCCTGAAGACACATAAACGTCTTCAGTTATGTCCTGTGCTTTTCAGTCACCATGATGCACCATATGGGGGGAACATAAATAACGGATTAGTAAATTAAAATACTTGCATGAAAAGGAAAAGCTGAATTTCTGAGTGACTTACTGCAACTTTCTTCTCCAGGTCAGCCTTCTTCTCCTCTACTTTGTCCTGGTAGAGGTCCAGGAATCTCCTCACAGTGTTCAGTTTGTTCTGATAGTGAGATCTGACCTTCTGTACGATCCGCTCCTGAGAACACATGAAGAACTTCAATGAAAGTTCTGTTTAACTTCACATTCGCATACTCTTACACTTTTTTTCTTTTACCTGTGTCTCTTGAGCTGTGAACTGGAAATTCTCCTCCAGTTCCTGCACTGTTTGCAGATGCCTCCTCTTCATTGCCTTCATGTCTTCAGCAATCTGGTCGTACACCATATGCTGTAAGTTAGCCGAAATGTGCAAAACTGCGTCCTGTTTTGCAACATGATGACCAAATGGCTTCGAGGTAGCAGCGTCAGGGCAACCATGTGAGAGTGAGTAAGAATAAAACACGGGAAATCTGACAGTAGCGCCATTGTGTTGACCCATGTGCTCTTACTGAACAACTGCACACAGACGCCTTGACATTCAACATTCGCCGCTTTAGAGGATAAAATTACCGATTTGGTTTTCAGTGAAATTACAGTAGATATTAAGTGTGTTGAAGAGATTTATACTCCTTGAATTTCTTTACAATTTGTGATGTTACAATTACAATTAGTATTTTCTTTCTTTTTTTTTTTACAAAGGCATGACAAATTAATTCCTGGAACCACTTATAACCTAATCCTGCTCTGAGCTTCTCTATAACTTCGTCTCTTACCTCTCTCCCGTGTGTTCACTAATATCCTAAACAAATTTCTTCTATTATTCTATTAAGAATAACTTTAACGGAAATTAATTTGACTTTGCCGTTTTACGTTCTAAAAGTTAGTGTAGGGCCTGCCACATGCTCCCTAACCTTTTCTTTCTGCCATTGCAGGGTCTCTTCTTTCAATCTTCTCTCAGCTCTTTGCTCCTTCAGTAATAGTTGTGAATCTAACTTTTTTTTCCCTACTTCACAATAATGTAATATTTCTTGTCAATCCATCCCATAAAATCCCATTAAAACGTTCTGCAGATTGTGGTTGCAAAGTGACAGAATGTGAAAAAGATGTCTTGATACTTCGCACAAAACAGATTTCACTGTAAGTTTTATGCTGTCTGAGCTCCTCTATCTGTTTTGCACTGTTTTCCTGTGCTGCTCATTGTTTTACCTGAGTGATGCAGAGCTCAGCCGACTCATAGGGGATGTAAATCTTGAGTTCCTGTGAGCGCTCGGCTTCTCTGGCGTCACTGCCGACTCCCAGCTGAGATTCTGATGAGCCTGCATAAAAATAAATACGGATGATTGTTGTTTACTCTAGAGAAGGAACTCAGGTTGATAATTGTTATCAAAGCAACCTGTGAAGTTAATCTCAACTTCCTACCAAATTCCTCCCCTCACCAGCCATCTCTCATGTCTGTGAACTGTTTCAATAAAATATTTCTTTCCTTGATTCACTTGGTAACTCATATTTTATATGTATGTAGATGTTTCTTTTTTTTTTTTAAACTTGAATGTTAAATAATAAACGTGCTGCCAGGGAACTTCAAGTGAACTCAAAAAATGTGTTTGGGGTTCTTGTCTAAGATGTGCTGTTAGTAGGTAAAACAAGGTAAAATAATCGTTTATATCCAATTTTTCTTATCCTCTGATCCTCTGAAGAAAGAAAAGCAAATTTAAAATAGCGGTTTAAATGTAAATATCTATTATTAAAAATACATCTGAAAATGCCTCCTACCAGATACTCATCATATTAACATAATTTATTTTGTATACTAAACCTTGTCCGTTGCGTTTCGTCCTGTCTGCAGCAACCCAGCGTCTAAAAGCAGCCCACCTCCTCCTCCACCGGCTTCTGTGTCGATGGGTATCTTGCACAGGAAAGTTGGAGGGTCGTTGATAAAAACACAAAGAGTTCAAGGACAAAAGAGAAAGAGAAGGCATTCACATTTAAAGCATGAAGTTTGACTTTACCTCAATATTGAGTGAACATATGGATCTCGCATCTGGATCACACATTTTTATTAGTTTTGTTTATGTAATTATTTAGAGCTTTTTGCCTCAGTCTTTATTTTTGAAAACAATAAATAAAAATGAACCTGTGCTGCTCTATCAGCTTAATTCTTTCTTTATGCTGTCATCGTTCCATCGTCAGACATTGACAGAGCCAACCCTTCTGGAAAAATTAAAGCAGCCAGCCACACTTATCCTCTCTGCTGGGTGTGTTTAGACTCACCAATAATAGGGGCAATTTATCTTTTCTTAATATAAGGTATTATAATTGGGCATGTCATGACAGGTGCATTCTAGTGTATCTTAAAGGTGAAGGTAGTCCTGTTGAAATTTCAGTGGATTATTACAGTTTACATTATTACAAAATAGAATAGAAACACCCTTAATGTCCAACAAAAGGGGAAATTTGCTGTAACAAAGGCATAAAACACACAAAACCTAATATATATATATATATATATATATATATATATATATATATATATATATATATCTCTATATATATATATTTATATATATAATTCAGAGTTTTGATAAAAGA
>CAEGAF010109431.1:0-11172 GCA_903067075.1 Micropoecilia bifurca | reverse complement strand
TTCATTTTGTCCAGCTGTCCACTTTCAGTCTGTGTCCAACCAGAGCAGGTATTGTGTAGTTGGAGCTTTTAATCAGTTTTCAGTTAAATTAATTCAGTCCAACTTTAAAACAGTCACAAAATGTCACCCAAATCACTCTGTCCCTCTAAAATCTTTCAGAAAATTGCAAAAGTGTATTGAATTGTATCGTTTGGTGAATATCGCAACATACATCATATCGTGGGTAGAATATCATGTATCATATCGTGAGATTATTGCATCCCTACAGCCCTACTAAGCAGCCGCCTTGGTCCGTCCCTGGTTACAGTGAATGTCCGGTCCAGATGGACCTACCTGCAGCCCAGGAAGACGTGGTTGGCCCAGACCATGGACAGAGACAGCAGCCTGTCCAAGCTGCTGCTGCTGCAGGTCTCCGGCTTCACCGTGGGAAAAGCCTCCATGTTCCTGAGGATGAACTCCCTCCGAGCCGACCACTGCTTGCTGCTCTCACAGTAGCCCCGGAACGACTCGACCCACTGGGCCAGCTGCGGGTTCTGGCTCAGGTACTCTGAGACGTCCTGTCCACATCTCACCGCCGCCATCCCTGATGGACAACAGGGACAGTGATTCCGAAGAACTTCCGCTCTGAATCAAAGCAGCACCCAAGTTAGACCGACTCAGATTAACATTAACCAACATGAACAACGAGTACGGGATACCTCGTGTTGTGCTGTTTATTACCTCACCTGGTTGTTTAATTTAACTGGCCAGTGACGTTACAAAGTGTCTCTCACCTGCTGACGATAAGTTGAACCAAACGTCAAGTCGAGAAACATTAGCTAAACCAAAAGGCCCACGAAGAACTACGAGTCATCGTTTATCTTACATGGGAGAAGCAACAAGGCCGCCATTGTTTCGGAGTCAATATCTCCTCGTTTAACGTTAAGAAACTCTCACATGCTGCGCTGTTTCTGTTGCGATGAACTGCTAGCTAGCTAGGTTGTCCAACAGTGACGTAAGAGCCGCGACTCAGAGGAAAAACTACAATTCCCACAACTCAGACATAAACTCCCGGCTCCCATTCGCGAAATGGCATAAAATTCGCAAATAAAGAACAACTTTAAACCACCCAGTCTGATTATTGCGGCATATTTATTAATATTTTTTTAAAACAGACAAAAAAAAACCGAATTAGCGTTCGCTAGCTTACGTTCGGCAGCTGTTGGTATCCATAGCAACCGCGGAAGTGCTAGCAGTTCATCCAGTAACGGTTTCCGGTTGTTCTCAAGTCTGATGGCGGTTTGTTTTTGTCCGTGAATAAAAAAAAATTAAGCTCTGCTTTGATTTAACGGGCTTTTTTTTTTTTTTTTTTTTAAAAACAACAATTTAAATATTAAACATGATTCACGAGCTGCTGTTGGCGCTCAGCGGATACCCCGGAACCATCTTTACATGGAACAAGCGGACAAGTTTACAGGTAAAACTGATGCAAGATGGATGCCAGCTGCCTGTTTGTGAATTTTAAAGCTTTCATTCATATTCAGCTGGGTTTTTTAATTACCCGAGATAAATTATTTGAGTAATTTAATTAAAAAATGAAAACACAAATGAATATATTCAGTCCACATAGTTAATTGTGGTGGCTTTCAGGAAGCGATAAAAAGCCAATGGTCAGTTTCTCACAGACTTTAAATATTACATAAAACCCATTAAAATTGAGAGATTTTGGCCTACAAAGACTGTTGAATAGACAGTTGTCCAGACAGGCCAATAAAAGGCAGAGCTGCATCCAAGCATCTTAATGGGAAGTTGAGTTGAAGGACAAAGTGGTTGTGAAAAGTGTCCTTTAACATCTACTGTTCCCAATATGGTTCTGACTGACATCAAGTATAACGCTAAGAAAAGTAATGTTATGATTGTTTGACGTAGGGCAGATAAACATCTGATAAGCCCTGACTTATCTTTATCTGGCATTGTCTTCAATAGATGCAATGAAATTAAATATTTGGGACATTACATAACTGATGATTGTGACATCTGAAGGCAGTATTGTATGATTTATGCACAAGCTAATTCTGATCAGAAAGTTTAGTATGTGTTCATCCTCTGTGAAGATGGCTCTTTTTAAAGCTTTTTGCGCTTCACTTTACACGGCCCAACTGTGGCGAAGATACAAAAAAGTGGCCTGCAGATACTTAATGTGTCCCACAGTGAAGACATGAGGCTCCCAGATGCAGCAGTTCTGCTCATATGTTTGTACATGATGCTGGTCCCACATGTGCAGCTGAGCTCAGGAATCTCATGTATAAATGCATGTGTAGATTTTCTGTGTCATGCAATAATATAATTGCAATTTTAGTAAATCCTGTTTTTAGTACAGTGAGATTTTTCTCAAGATTGTGGAATCATTGGTGTCATCATTTACTTGTGACTCGGTGAATATATCATTTTTATTTTTCTCTTATTTTGTTTTTACCTTTTTTTTGCTATGGACCTTTTTGTGTCTAGAATAAAGATTGATTGATTGATTGATTGATTGAAATGAGCAGCTGCAGATTTTCATGAGTCGCTGTTCTCAGTATCCAGGAGACGCAAATATGAGATTGCTTGTGTGAAAACATACTAGATTCTGAAATGGCGCTTTTTGGATTTATCGTTATTTCTCCACGCCTGATAAGATGGATAGTTACCTAAAATGCTTTTCCACTTGTGATTGTGAAAACCTTTCCCTTTGTAGGGTTAAGGACTTCAAATATTTTAGAAATGACCTTGTAACTGTTCCCAAACTGATGAGCTGCAGCAGTTTCCTCTCTAAAGCATCACTCTACCTCTGTACACTGCAAAACGTCTTACCTTGTATTTTTGGTATATTTTCTAGTGCAAATATCTTGGTACATTTGAAAGAAGACAAAATTAACTTACAAGTAACTTTTCAGTAAATAATAATTTAATGTTGATGAACAAGTTCTAGTTTCACTGGCAGATTATTTCACTTTTAACAAGACATTTTTCCATATATAAATGAAGAAAATGTGCCAGTGGAACTAGAACTTTTACATCAAAATTAAAGAATTATTGACATAGAACAAGATCCTATATCTTGCTGAAAAGTTACTTGTTAATTAGTTTAGTACCATTTAAAATGAACTAAGATATTTACACTAGGAACTAAACAAAAGTTCTTGGTAAAGTTTTCTGTTTTTGCAGTGCTTGGTGAGGTATGTTAGTTTGAAAAGCTCATTTTGTATCTCAGTTAAACATCATGTGTGGTTTCTGTCCCAGGTGTCCCAGGACCTTCCCTTCCTTCACCCCAGTGAGACCAGTGTCCTGAACCGGCTGTGCAAACTGGGCTCAGATTACATTCGCTTCACTGAGTTCATAGAGCAGCACACCGGCCACGTTCACCAACAAGTGAGTCTCTATGTTACATAACTTTACTTCCACAATAAAGTTAGCAAAAGTGACCAACTAACTCAATGAGTCCAGCTGCCCGTTTAATTCATGTTTACTGGAATTGTTTAACTTTGAATTAAAATGTTGTGTTTTTCAGGAACATCACACCAACCAGCCGAACCAGACGGGTCTTCAAGGAATCTACCTGCGAGCGTTTTGCACCGGACTGGACTCCATGCTGCAGCCGTACCGACAGGCGCTGCTGGAGCTCGAGCAGGAAGTAAGATCACAGCGCAGCCAAAGACGGCGCCTAGCTTAGCACCCAACGGGACGCTGGTGTAACTTCTGCTCATGTTTCAGTTCCTGGGAGACCCACATCTGACGATATCCCATGTGAATTACAAGCTCGACCAGGTAACTCTGGGAACAAACGATTATTTTACAAATGTGACAGTTTGACTGAACTTTTGTCTTTTTTTAACTAAGTTTCAGTTGCTGTTTCCCTCCGTTATCATGGTGGTGGAAACTATAAGGTCACAGAAGGTAAGAAGCATCTAATGAGGAGTTTATGATCTAAAACATTTCATTTTGATTTATACTGGTAGCCACAATAACACTGTGATGATAATTGTGATTTGATATATAAAGCAGCTCTTCATTATTTACCCTTTTTATAAACTCATCAGAGGGTTTTTTTTTATATATCTTCTGATTTTAGAAGACTGTTTTTTTTGCCACTCTGATATGAAATATTGCATTTTTCTTCTTTAAATGGACTGCTATATGGAGCTAAATTAGGGCCATAAAATTTGTTACAAAAAAAAGAATGAAACTAAAGAATATTAAAAAGTTTCAGTTTCAAATCTGAAACTGAAAAAAAACTGAAAACTTGTTTCCTTTTTAAAATCTTTATTTTCAGTATCTCTTTCAAGTTCAAAACTTTATTTTTCAGTTTCAAAAATGTTTTTTTTTTTGTTTATTCAATGTTGCATGATTGTGTTTTTGTGTTTAATGATGCAAAGCACTTTGAAATGCCTTCCTGCTGAAATGTGCTATGCAAATAAAATTTGATTGATTGATTAGATTAACTTATCAGTTTCAAAACCTTGTTTTAGGTAATTTTTTTTTTCTTTGGAACAAACTTCATGGCACCACTGTAGCTCCATACGCATGTTTTTAAAACACAGTCGGTTAACAGAGTCATCTGGCTGGTTTAGATCCATGGCTGCCAGATCCTGGAGACGGTGTACAAGCACAGCTGTGGGGGGCTTCCTCCGGTGCGCATGGCTTTAGAAAAGTAAGTCCGCTCCCGTTTCAGAGTTTGTTTCAGTTTGACTCTGAGATGCAGAATGAAACCTATTGAGGAATTGAAGGGTGGCTCTACTCTTAAATATATTGTAAACATGAAATAATACTCAGAAACAAGTTCTCTGCTAGGCCAAAGCGAGCCGGAGATTTATTACACCCCACGGAATCAAAATTCTTCCATAGTCTTCACAAAATCTTCTTCACAAAAATCTCTCCGAAGTCTAATCGCAGCTTCCTAATATACTCTCAGATCCTCGTTGGGTGCGTGCTGGAAAGTTTCAACCAATGGCGAAAAGGGGTTGTTTTCGCCAGAAGACTTGGCATGCTTTATCATTTAGTGTGTATTGGACGACCTTTAATATAGTCCAAACAATGTCATAAGACTCCAAGATTACAACAGACCTCGCAACAACTGTTCCTACTGATAAATGCCAAGTAGACTATAATTATCTGAGGTGTTGATGCTATCGAGTCCAGACTGCATTCCTTCCAAGTATAATTTGTCAGGTCAGTTCGACCTAGTGAAATGCCAAATCCCTTTTCAAAAACAACTCCTTAGATGGAATATTGCTCCGACAAACCTTCCTCTGGCTCCCGTCTTCCTGCAGGATTCTGGCCGTGTGTCACGGTGTGATGTACAAGCAGCTGGCCGCCTGGATGCTGCACGGGCTGCTGCTGGACCAAAGCGAGGAGTTTTTCATCAAGCAGGGCCCCAGCGCCGGAGGCGGCGCCGCCAACCAGGACGAGGAGGAGGAGGACCTGGGTCTGGGCGGCCTGAGTGGGAAACAGCTGAGAGAACTGCAGGACCTGGTGAGGCGCTGCAGGCAGAACCTCACCGCTGCAAATCTCACATAAAGAAATGGGCACAAATGTTGCTGGACGATAAATTCCCTCAAAAATTGTTGCGATATATGAAAATTTTATTTTAATTGTAGTGACATAATAATAATGCAAGGACACATTCTCAGGCATCAATACATTTTAAATATGCAAAATGAATAAACAAAACAACAAATACAAGGAATTATGAAATTTTTTGAAATTGTTCTTCAAAAAAAGGTTAAGACAAATGTGTTTTTGTGTCTTAGAGTCACATAAAGACAGTTACAAAGTCAGCCTTCTCTCAGAACCTTCCTAGGACTAAAGTCACATCAAGATCTGCTGTTATGATATAAAGCGCCTTGAACTGCCTGGTTGCTGTTGACATAAAATAAACGTGACTTGATGGTTTCTATCGTTGGTGTTTTTCTCAGCGGCTGATCGAGGAGGAGAACATGCTGGCTCCGTCGCTGCAGCAGTTCTCTCTGCGGACAGAGATGCTGCCGTCTTACATTCCCATCCGGGTGGCAGAGAAGATCCTGTTTGTGGGCGAGTCGGTTCAGATGTTTGAGAACCACAACCACAGCCCGTCCAGAGCCGGTACCGACCCGCAGACCCAGCGTCGTGAGGGCGCCCCCCGGTCCTGATCTCTGCTCTGTTTCAGGCTCCATATTGAAACACCAGGAGGACACGTTTGCTGCCGAGCTGCACAGACTCAAGCAGCAGCCGCTGTTCAGCTTGGTGGACTTTGAGAACGTGATCGACGGGATCCGGAGCTCGGTGGCCGAGGTCGGGTCAGATGTTTGAAATGACACTGTTCTTTTCCAGCAGCCATTGTACGTGTTGGAACTCTGCTTGGGTTGCTAGGTAACAGGCTGGAGTTGCTAGGTAACTGGGTAGTGCCTGGTGACACGTCACATTACATCTGACGGGATTTTAAAACAGCTCCAAAAACAACTTTTAAGTTGTTGCCAATAAACAACAGTTTTTTGTTTTGTTTTGTTTTTTAAGCACTTGGGTTGATTTTTAGAAGTACCGTATTTTCCGCACTATAAGGTTCACCTAAAAACCTTCAGTTTCCTCAAAAGCTGACAGTGAGCCTTATAACCCGGTGCGCCTTATATATGGACCGATATTGAGCCACAACAGGTCTAGCAACTACGGTAAGCAGCTGTCGACTTCATTTTCCCCGTAGAAGAAGAAGTGCGCGGTGCATGCTGGGATAGTTGTCAGAACGCTGGTTTGTTAATAAAGTTTGACAATACATTTAAAGCCAGGGGGGGGAAGAGAGACAAACTGCAGCGGCAGCATGTCGGTTGGTCTGTGTTACCCAGGAAGCAGTTGGGCACAATATCGCAACACCAACACCGTGAGTGAAACAACAACTGGGGCAAACGACTATAAAGTACTCAGGACCATTTCTTTACAAATGTGGGTCTGTAATAATAGAGTATGGAACAAATCAGCAACCCAAACTGAAGCGTCTATTCTATGTACCTTATAATCTGGTGCGCCTTATAGTACGGAAAATACAGTAGTAAAAACCCAAATGGGAGAACAAAAACATGCAAAATATGAATTATGTATAATAGGTCCCCTTTAAAAATCAATATTTTGAACTTTTGAAACCTAAGGATAAGGATTGGTAATGACATTTAAAAAAATCCTAATTTCCCAAAACTGAAAAGTTCAGAAAGCACGAATCGTATTGGTCAGTAATGGGCTGAGCGTCTCTCTGCTCTGCAGCACCTCTGGACGCTGATGGTGGAGGAGGCGGACCTGCTGGAGCAGCTCAAGGTTTGTGATCATGGCGTTAGCAGAAATCTTTGAAGGATGGATGTTGTGCTGACGTTTCCTGGCCTCGTCCAGATCGTTAAGGACTTCTACCTGCTGGGCCGTGGGGAGCTGTACCAGGCCTTCATCGACTTGGCCCAGCAGATGCTGAAGGCGCCGCCGACGGCCGTCACTGAACACGGTCAGCATGGCTGCCTCACCCGGGCTCAGCCCAGATACTTCTGCTTGTCTTTCTTTTCTTCTGTCTTTAGATTTTGTCTTTCATTCTTTCTGCTTGGCTTCCCTTCCTTTGTTTCTTTTTCATTTTTCTGTTTGATTCTGTTTCTTTCCTTTTTTTATGCTGTTTGTTTTCTTGCTTTTTATGTTTTTCTTTTTGGGTTTTAGTTTTTTTTCATTGCTTCATTGTCTGTTTACTTTCCTACCTCCTGCCTGGTGAACGTGTTTAGATTTATTTTTAAAATGTATTCAGCAGTTTTCCCGTTTCTGTGCTTCCTGCCTCCAGACGTTAACGTCGCCTTCCAGCAGGCGGCGCACAAGGTTCTGCTGGACGACGACAACCTGCTGCCTCTGCTGCATCTCACTGTGGACCATCAGGGGAAAGACAGCAAAGGTCAGATCACAGATCATGCAGCCGGTCAGCGGAGGAGCAGCAGGCGCTACCCGGTCATTACAGGCTCATCTGCTGGTTGCAGAGTTTATGAGACAGAAATATTTGTTCTCATATATAATTCTTTTAATTTATTTTAGAATAATTTATACCTTTTAAGCTGAAAATTTGTTAATTATGATGCCAGAAATTTGCTTTCTGGTACTTTTTCTTTCAGAGTATTTATTCTACATTACTTTTGGTACCTTGGGAGTATTTTAATATTCTTCTGCTACTTCTAAAGGTTCTTTATTTGAAACTTTTATTAAATTCTAGTATACTGAAGAAAACGGCACTGGCCAGTTATTTTTATGAACTTACTTTAACATTTGAGATATTTTAACGTTTTCAAGGGATTTACAGGCTGCATTCATCAACTTATAGTGTATTTTGTAGAACTTGTTTTGTATGACTGAAACAATTAATGGTATTAATCATAATGATTCGATTATTGAAATTATCTTCACCTAATTTTGTAATCAATTCATTGTTAGTATACAGACTGTGAATAAAATCCATTTTCAGAAAGAACGACACATTCAGAGCAGTAAATAATCCAAAACTGTGAAAACATTATATATTTTGCATTTTGAGACTAAAAAATATTCTGTCTGTGAATATATTGTACTCAAAGCTCTTCAAGTTGCAGTTTTAGCTTCACCCACTACAGATTCTGTAGTGGCAGCGACACTTAATTAATTAAAAAGCTTCCTCAGTTAAAACATTTACAGAAGAGCCTAAAAACATTTGGAGCTCCTTTGGCTTCATGTATTGTGCAGCCGGTTCCAGTGAGGTGGGTCCGATTTGTTGTGGTTTGTGTTCCAGAGGCGTCGGGCCCCAGAGACGGAGCCGCTCCTCCTCAGGACTCGTCTCCCCGGGAGGCTCCGCCCACCGGCTGGGCGGCCCTGGGCCTGGCCTACAAGGTCCAGTGGCCGCTGCACATCCTCTTCACGCCAGCCGTCCTGGAGAAGTGCGTACCACGTAAAATCGACGTTTTACAAGGTTTTATGTAGCATAAGAGTTGCTAAATACCTGCTAATACATTCCTACCACTCTTTAGCGAAGTTTAACTGGCCCATAACGCATTATTTTACTAAAACAGTGTTTTAATGATCACTTATGACTCATAAAATACACTTATTAAGCACAGAAAGACTTCATGCCTTCTCGCATGCGATCCAAACGGAAGGAGAGACCGTCTGGTAGCGTGGGAAAACATTTCACCCGCCGTAACGGTAAAACTCAGAACAGCAACCTTCATATGCTCAGGTTCATATGCTCAGCAGCAAAGAATCGATTCAGTCACAGCAACACATTAAATGCAAATGAAATCATGATTTCAGAACCAGAAGTTACTCTGCTGTTTTGCAGTGAAACTGTCGTCTATTCAAATTAAAAGCTCATATAATTTCATCCAGCAATAAACTTCCCATTTTACCATCACACTGCTACACATTCATGTTTGACAAATCATTTAATCTCCATGGCAACCGTTCAAATGTGCAAAATGGCTCCTTCAGACTAGCCAGCAGCAATTAGCAAACACCTGGTGGAGCCGCAAACTGCTGAGCTCATTGCTTCTCCGTAGAAACATTAAAGGGTTAATAAAGGAGCCATGTTGGGAGGACTTCCTGAAAGAGAAGGAACTTATTAAAGAGACAGGCCCAGTTTCAAGGCTTTAAATCAGGAAGTAAAACTTATTTGATATGTAAGTTAACATAGCTACTCGATTGTGCTGTAAAATGATGATTTGTGTCTGGAAAACTCAGAGCTCCGGCCCTTTAAGCGGCTCTGACCTCTGACCTCAGCCCTTCCTGTGCGTCAGGTACAACGTGGTGTTCAGGTACCTGCTCGGCGTGCGGCGGGTTCAGTCGCAGCTGCAGCACTGCTGGGCTCTGCAGATGCAGAGGAAGCACCTGAAGTCCAGCCAATCAGACGCAGTGAAGTGGAGGCTCCGCAACCACATGGCGTTTCTCATCGACAACCTGCAGTACTACCTACAGGTAGAGCCGCATCTGGCCGATAACTCCGTCTTATCGATTAGTCACTTTTTTCTTTTAAATATCTGGATTTTTTTTGTTTTTTCACCAAAGATCTCCTTGCTGATGTCAGCAGGCCCAGGCGGCCATCTTGTTTTACAGCTTCTATCTGTTTGGAGTTTGAATTCAGATAAACTCTATAGCGTTCGATTTTAACTACAAGAGTATAGAAGTAGGACAATAAAGGCGAAATAATATGAGCATAAAGTTTTAATATTACCAGAATAAAGTCATAATCTAAGGAGAATGAAGCGATGTTTTGCACAAAAATACCAAAAAATAAAATGAGGAATATTGAATCTCTTTTTTAAGTTATACTTGATAACCATAGAAGCGTTTTTCTGTTTAAAACAACTTTTTTTGTTGTAATATAAGATGTTTGGTAAAATTGCATCTGTATTCTGGCAATACTAAAACGTTATTCTCGTAATTAAACCAAAATTAACTCATCCTGGCTTTAATACAATTCACAGAAAGGCTCAATCAATCAAATTGTATTTGTATAGCACATTTCAGCAGCAAGGCATTTCAAAGTGCTTCACATAATTGAAATAAAAACACCAGGTGACAGTGAATAAACAGTGAGAAAGAGATTTTAAGAAAGCATTAAAAAGGAAACGATGAGAAAGAAATAAAAAGAAATTAAAAAGGAAAGATAAAAACATTAGATTTTTTTTAAAAAGAAAAAAAAGGATGACGGAAATAATAACCTCTTTCTGGAACTATTTTCTGTCACATGTAAATTATTTTTTAGAAAAGAAAGAGAGAAAATCAGATCTGGTATGAAGAAAATCAGATGTTATTTTTCACGCTAGGCAGGATGTTGGTTCAGAACCAGGCTGTTGGTTCAGATCCAGGATGTTGGTTCAGAACCAGGATGTTGGTTCAGAACCAGGATGTTGGTTCAGATCCAGGATGTTGGTTCAGAACCAGGATGTTGGTTCAGAACCAGGCTGTTGGTTCAGATCCAGGATGTTGGTTCAGAACCAGGATGTTGGTTCAGAACCAGGATGTTGGTTCAGAACCAGGATGTTGGTTCAGAACCAGAATGTTGGTTCAGAACCAGAATGTTGGTTCAGAACAAGGATTTTGGTTCAGAACCAGGCTGTTGGTTCACATCCAGGATGTTGGTTCAGAACCAGGATGTTGGTTCAGAACCAGGATGTTGGTTCAGATCCAGGATGTTGGTTCAGA
>CAEGAF010109424.1:0-47614 GCA_903067075.1 Micropoecilia bifurca | reverse complement strand
ACTTAAAATAATACACCCAGTTATTATTATTATTATTATTATTATTAATATTATTATTATTATTATTATTATTATTATTATTATTATTGTTGTTGTTGTTGTTATTATTAATAATTTATTATTAATTAATTTATTTATAAATTAATCTTTTCTGGTTACCTCAACATTAGGCCCGCCGTCGTTCGCGCGCTCCCGACGTGTCCGCCTGTGTTCGCGCGCGTGCGCTTCGGGTTATTTTTGTGTGCGGATAATTAGCGGATAATTCCTGGATCATTAGAGGCCTTTCTGCGGCTCGGCGGTGAAAGTGTGTGAAACAGCCTCAGATCAAAGTGAAATCTGTCGGGATGTGTTCAGGTTCACGGAGCTGCGGCGGAGGTTAAGGCCGACAGCGAGCCGTGAAATCCGGCGAGGCCGCGCGGAGCGAGCCCCTTCCCGGCTTCTGACATGCGGAAAGACCCGGTCCTGGGAGTCGAGGTGATGCACTGACCTACAGACGGTATTAAAATATACAAGTATAAATAATTAGGTATAAATAAGGAAACAAAAAGGCAAGTACCTCCCTAGAAATTAACAGCTTGTTTTTCTTTTCTTTTCTTTTTTCTTTTTCTTTTTTTTTTACAATTAACAGGTAATTATTTTTGAGAACGTATCGACATAAATAAATACATTTAAAACTTATGTATAAAAACTTCATAATAAACGAATAAACTATGAAAATAATCCCTCTGGAGTCGCGTCCCATCAGGAACACAATGTCAACTGTTAGCATAAAGCTGCTCGGACTTTTAACGGCGTCATTTTGGTGATTTATCGACTCCTCATTCAGGCTGAGCAGCTCGGGTTGATCCTGACCCTCCACCATCCTCTGCTGGCCGCAGCTGACCGCAGCTGGCCGCTCCTCAGCCCGCTGCTCCTGGAGCTTTATTCACCCTGAAAAATCATATTTCTGGATCTGGACGGGCCATTAAAATCTACAAAATAAAAAGGAACATTTAAATGGAGTTAAGTATTTATCCAGTGTGTTCAAATTTCAATCTGCTGTATTAGCTTGTGAAATCATTTAACATTTTAACATTTTACCAGCATTAAATTATTTTTGGAGAAAAACTGTTTAATATTCTCATCTGCTGTGCGGTTTGCACTAATAGGGCTGGTATGTTTTTTGTTGCTGTTGTTTTCCTTATATTATTATTAACTCACGTAAACTAAGGAAATGCGAAAGGTTTTGTGTTAAAGCAAAACTTTATGATTCGATCTAGTTTTAATTTTCTACCTCATAACGCCGTTGCGCGCTAAACTTTTCTATTGCTTAAAGTGAAGGCAGTGGAGGTTACAGGATGTTTTATGTAGAATAAAACAAAACTAAAGTGTTTTTTGTTGTTGTTGTTTTTTCAGAACAACTTAATTTTATCTAAACTGATAAAAACAAAAATGAGTATTTGGAAGTTTTCTCCAAATGTCGTCTATATTAATATATATATTATCCTCGTGTGTATCATCCAGAGAAGGCGGGGCTCGTCGTCCGGGTAGCGACAACATGGAGGTTGAACCCAAACTTACTTACAAGCTGAGGCAGCTGCTGCGCGTCTTTCTTTTTTTTCTTGTTGTCAAGGAAACGGTTTTTACACGCCATCGTTAAAATAGATTTAAATGATTTTGTCAAAAGTCAGTTCCTTTTTTCCTTTTGTTTCTTCTTAACATGAAGAACAAAACATGGAAGCAAAAATGATCCTGTCATTAGTTAGACTTTCTCTCATTTGGCTCAGTAAGTTTGTTTTAAACGCTTTAACTCGATTATTAAAGTATCTATTAGTTAAAACATTTAAATTCAAATCTATTACAGACCATGAAACTTCTAATCACTCCTCATGCACAGAACAATTTACAACAAGGTAAAATATCAAATCAATCGTTTAAATACAGATCAATATCTATTTCTACAGTCCTTATTGGCTTGGAAAAATAAAAAATAAAAATGTATTATTGTTATTATTATTTTATTGTATTTATTTTTTTGCTGAAACCTCTTTGTGGAATTATATTCTATATTTCAATTCAATTTTGTTTATTTTTTGCACAGTCAAATAACAACTGATATTATTTGAAATAACTTTTCAAGGACCTGTCCAATTCATGTGGATTCAGTTTGGTCCAAATTCCGTGAAAACCATTTTCATTTTGTTATCCGTATGACAGCTGGTTGAGGCAGAATGTTGTGAAACAGTGAAAATGTTATAATGTTCTCTGTCTCTGTCCAAATAAAAACTGATTTCTTTTGATTTATAAAATAATATTTAAGCACAGAATTATTTGTGCGGCCCTCTAGGGGTCATAGAGGGCCGCATTTGGCCCACAAGCCTTGAGTATGACACATGGCTTATATGAATTCTAGCCAAGAGAAAACATTTAGTTCATCATGTTAATCTAAATAGGAACTAGTCACATATCTACAGTGTAACTGGATGTGAACAGAACCTATTTGTTCCTGTAATTGAAAGAAATTTGGCTCTCAGAACTGAACTAAACTGAATTAAAATAGATTTATCAACCGATCAGTTTAGACATGAAACAATATCAAGTTCTAATTACAGTAACTGAAAGTTTCTACGTATTAAACCCTTCGAACTAATCAACCTTAACTGACAAAACAAAATGAATTGGACATTCAAACTGACCTTTAGCAATCATCAGCCAGAAAGCAAATATTTCTTGTATCCGTCGGTTTTATTTGAAAATGACAGAATAAGTTAAGAACATGCATGCAGAATCAAAACCAACAAAGACCGAAAACACAACAAGGAGGCGCAGCAAGAAGGGAGGGCAGGGTGATAAAACAGGGCTTCTCTTTCAGAAAGAAAATAAAAATCCAAACAAAGAAGAGAACAGCACTTGCTCTGTTCATGCAGATGGGAATAATGATGTGGCCTGGAACAGAAAGTGATTGTGTTGAGTCATCAAACATCGATTCAGGATCAGAGTGATCATAAAGCTGCTCCCTACTGACTGTGCAGTGCGGCGTGTTCCTCTGATGAGCCTCCAGGGTCAGAGGTCACACCAGAACACCTGAACATGCAACACCATGTAGCAAACGCCGGCATGTTTGTGTGTGTTAAGCAGTGTGTTGTTCTGACATTGCAGCTGGGAGGATTTTTTCTGCTGGTGAGACAGTTGGAGCGCTGCCACGGTTCTGCTGGCTCTGCTGCGGCGTGTGCTGATACAGGGCTGTAGGATTAGTCTATCTGTTTTAGGTCAGAGACAGAAAAAACAACAACTTTTTTTTAAAAGGGAAAAATAATCTTTTCTTCTGTGTGGATGCCCTGGAAATGAACACACCAGGTTCACTTGAACTATGAGTACTGCTGTCATTTACTTGCTTAAATAATACTAATTTACAAAAAATATGAAATATCATTTCATCTGTTTTACACGTGTCTGTTGTCTAACTAAATGATGACTTTCATTCTCTAAGGGAAGATATTTACAAAGTGTGTGAATACTCTGTATAAACTCTTCAGATCCACTTCTCCCAGTGATTGAGCTTCATGAGTCATTTGGCGAACAGAAATCTAATCGGTTTTTGATTCTTTCTGATAATCAAGTTGAAGTTCTGGTCAGACAGAACACAAAAGAGATATTTTTCGTGTGACTGAAGTCTGCTTTAGTTCATCTTAACAAGATCAGTTCATGTTCAACTACAGAGAGAGAGAGTTTATTATTGATCAGCCATCCTCATTTATATAGATCCCTCCCCCAAACCCCTCCATCTTTTATTTTACACAAATTGACCCCTTAAATAAAACACCATTCATGTGTCCAGACTGAGGGCCGCAACCCCTCAGGAGGTCAGCAGAGATCCAAAGGAGGTCGTGGGAGAAATAAATCCTCATCATGCTCTACAGAGAAATATGGTTTCTGATCTTGGTTCTTGATCCATTCTGTAAACACCGGCACAATAGGCACATTATCATATCCAGGTGACCTCTGACCTCAGACTGGTTGAACACAACTGGGACAGAATGTGGATGATTTGGCACGGCAGAACTGAAGGCTTGGAGCTTTTAGTTTAACTTGCTTTTCAGCCTCGCTCATCAGCTTCTGCCTTAGCAATGCACTAATTCTTAAAACATGAGTTATTTAGATTTGGATAGTTACGTATTGTATCCCAATGAGCACAACCAACATCTGTGTGTGAAGCTGCAGTGATTCAGTGAAAATGAACATAATATTTCTGGGATCTTGTCAACATTTTGTGACAAGAGGTGTAACTGTGTCTGACTCAGTCTTCATTGGGTTATATGGCACTATCAGCAATAAACCGAAATAAAGAGATGTCACTCTGTATCATCATGTTGTCCATAAAAAAAACATAACATACCTGTCAGTCTTACACCAACACTTGAATTAAGGAGTAAGGAAGACGTCTGATAATCTATCTCAGAAGTTATGCAAAATTTGACTGTTTAACAAAAAAAAATCCTTTTTATTTATCAAAAGATAGTTTACCTATTAAAATGATTCAGTGAGGAGAATGATGGAGCCTCAACCAGATCAAACATTCTAATGCTGATTTTGTCTTGTGCCCCTTAACTGTCACTCCAGAAACACCTACGTGCAAGTCCATGAGGACACCGGTGTCCTCATGGCAGGTAAGGGGTTAACCAATCCAGAGGTTATGTTTTAAATAAAACACCATGCCCCAAACCAGACTAAAGCATTTCAAGCAACAACAACTTCACTAAAGGTCAAAATGTTTGGAATTATGCAACAGAAATGATCCTTCAGTGCTATAGTCCAAATTCCGGAACAGCAACATTCCTCCAGATCCTGAGCTCACAGATCTTGGCCTGTTTTGGAGGCATAAATGTGACCAATGAGAGCCTGCATTGATGTTTTTAGACCTGAAAGTATCTTAAAAGCATGAAAGAAGACCACAGACCTGGGGTCAGTTTTAATTTGCTGAGGATTTATATGTCAGTGTCAAGGTTTGGTCACAGTGCGAGGAGTTCTCCTTAGCTTACAGGTCAGTATCAACACTATCAGACAGGAAGTCCAGGACAGCTGCATGCAGAAGGTCCAAGTCTAGACAGGAAGCGCTCGCCATTCAGCGGCTACGATGAGCTGTTTAGGAGCGGTCTGGGGTACATGCCCTGGTAGTAGGAGGCCTCAAGAGGCTCCATGGTCCTCCCCCCAAGACCAGACGCCCCCCCACCATTGTAAGAAGAGTACTGCAGAGCCTCATAGGCCTTCAGGTCCAGTTTGTGCTGCTGCTCCGAGGACGACATTAAGTTGTTGATGGAAAACGGGTGGTTGAAAGAGTAGTGGGGGTCTCCTTTTATATGCAGAGGAGTTTCATGGGCCATGGAGTGAGGAGGAAGTGATAGGGAAGACAGTAACTGAGAGCTGGATACCTTCAGGTCAGACACACCTCCAATTCCTCCCCTCAGATCCAGGCCGGCAGGGGAACCCGTCTGGCTGGAGGAGGCCACAGATGAGTCCAGAAGTCCGGCAGGTTTGGCAGAATCTCCGGCAGGAGAGTTACAACGGCCACCCCCTGCACCCATATGCTCCTTCCTCCCGTCTGGTTTCCCTGGAGTCTTCTTCTCACACTTAAATCTCTTCTGACGTCGCAAGTAACAGCCGTTCTCAAACATGTTGCCTGAGTCTGGGTGCAGGGTCCAATATGAACCTTTCCCCGGTTTGTCGGGCGAACGGGAAACCTTGACGAAACAGTCATTGAAGGACAGCGAGTGGCGGATGGAGTTCTGCCAGCGTTGCTGGTTTTGCCGATAGTAGGGGAACAGGTCCATGATCCACTGGTAGATCTCACTCAGAGTCAACATCTTACTTGGTGCCTGCTGGATCGCCATAGTGATGAGTGAGATGTAAGAATAAGGGGGTTTTGCATGAGGGTAGCTCCGTCTGAACGTCTTGTTGTCACGGCTTCGGTTCAGTCCACCACTACCGTACGCCATGCCAGAGCCCATGTTGGGACTCATGCTTCCATACGGGTTCAGACCCAAGGAGGCCTGCTGGGCCGACACCGAGTTCATACTGGACGGGCTCAGAGGCCCACCCATGGAAGCCACACCCCCACCTAAGGTCGACATAGGCGCTGGAGCGGAGCCCCCCATCCCTCCTACGGGGGACGGACTGAGACCGGTACCGCTATACGACATGTTGAAGGAGCCTGACGTGGTGCCACCACTTGACATGTAGCCAGACATGGACGCCATTCCGAGACCAGAACCCATCCCAGTGCCTGCCATTGGAGAGTACACCTGCAGGGAGGATAGAAGACGAGTCAATTTTCATTTGAAGATGGAGTGAACAGAAGTGGTAGACTCAAGAATCTATCAGGATGATTTACAGTCAGGTTCAGCTAAAGGTCAACATTGAGCATCAATGCTGGAGTGCTATCACTTGTTTAAAAAATTGTATCATAACCTGCTCTCTGGTCGGAGCCATCAGAAGCAGAACATTCTGGGCCAGCACGAGTTTGCTCAAAAGAACTAGGGTCATTAAACCAGGACCATGTGGACCAGATCAAATTTTCCCATTTCAACATTTCCTACGACTTCACCACTTACTCCGCACACACCAAGGGTCCACAGACAGATTTTATGACTATTTCAGGTTGGCCAGACCTTGTCTTTATAAGGCCTAAAAATATATAGAACCCTTTCTGGGCCCAATGGACCCGTCCACATTCAGCCTGGACAAAGTTAGCCCACCTGTACAGCTGTAACCCCAATGTAACATCAGAAAACGTCGGTATGTGAATGTCTTTTCACCACATTTCCCCTTTGTTAACACAGAAGGCAGTGTTTCTTTTTTTTTGTTTAAACTCAATTAAAAAAAATTATTTAAGGAATCAACACCACCTGATTGTTCGCTTAGCGCAATCCAAGGGGTGAAAACTCATCAATGTCTCACACAAATTGCTGACGTTACCCGCAATCCAAACACATGCATGTTCGGTGAAGTGGACAGTCTAATTTGTCCTTGCATGTTAAACCATGTACACAAACATTGCATAATAAAACACATTTCTCTGATACTGAGCTTTTGAAATGTAGTTGCTTAATTGACAATTATTTTTAATGCTGTTAAATAAAATCTGTAATTAATAAACAGTTATTCTTTGTTTGACGTCGAGCAGCGTGTGAAAGAAGAAGGTCTGAGGGTTTGAAGTCATTTCTGACCTGACTGAATGAATGAATTTGAAGCCAAAAATCCGTTCAGATCTTCAGGAATGTTGATCAAAACTACGTGCAAAGATTAATAATTAATCAATAGGAAATCCCGGATTACTTTTTTCTTCCATATTTAGGATTTCAGTTATTATACGTGTGTTAGAAAATTATTTATGACAATAAGCTTTAAATTGTCTTCTAAATTACACTGAGAATAAATAAAGACATAAATTATTACACAATTTACTCAAAGAATAATAATTAAACCGAAGCCTTAACCATCAGTATTATTTTTCTTAGTTTACTTTCACGGAGTTTTTATCTAAATGTTTTTGAAAGAATACAATCAGGCCCGCTTTGCACGCGAGTCTTCCTTTGTTTCTTTTTATATTAATCACAAAAAATCTTCAAATAATCAGATTTTTTTTCTCTAATAAGTATCTGCTTTATCCAAATCTGAACCCCGCTTTTATTAACGTCAATGATTTGTGGTTACTTTATGAATCATAATAAACATATTCAATCTGCTTTAGGAATTATTATTATTATTATTATTATTATTATTATTATTATTATTATTATTATTATTATTATTATTATTATTATATTTTATTTTTACAGAAAAAATCAAATCTGAAATAAAAACTGCGGGTATTTTTGGCTCATCCGGATTAATCCCGGGAGGCTGACCGGCTGACCGGCTGACCGGCTCCAGCACCGGTAAGGCGGGCGGAGGGTGACCGACCTCTTCGCTGTAGTATCCGCTCCAGTCCGGAGCTTCGTGGCCTTCCATCTTCACGGTGCCCAGCATGACGGCAGCCCGCAGCCGGAACACGGACCTGCTGCTCCCGCTCCGGGTCAACCTGTCCCGCTCCCTGACTGTGAGCCTCCGGGTCCGGACAGAAGAACCGAGTCGAGTCAAGCGGAGCGGAGCGGAGAGAGGAGTAAAGAAGAGCAGGAGGAGGAAGAGGGAGGAGGTGATGGTGACCTGCGGACTGCTGTGATCCTCCTTCTCCTATAGGTTCAGCCTTCATCACCTCCCTCCTCTCACAACTTCTCATTTCTTCATTCGTTGAATTCGCACACAGACTGAGCTGCTGCTCAGTTTCTGCAGCAGAAAATCACTTTTCCAGCCACAAAGACCCGAGACTCATGTCCGTGTGCATCATCAGATGACAGAGATAAAAAATAACATCTTGTTCTACAATAAATCTGGTGATATTCTTTAGAATATTTCAAATTCAGAAGGTTTTACATCACTTCAAACGAAGAGAAAATTCTGACCGAAATGTACATTTAGAGTCCATTTTAGAATGAGCCCAGAGTTATGTTGTCAGTCATTTATTATTATTATTATTATTATTATTATTATTATTATTATTATTATTATTATTATTATTATTATTATTATTATTATTATCCTTCTTCTTCTTAGTTGTAGTTGTTTAATATTTTCATATAAATTCATAGGTAAAGGTTAATTACTTCAGTAGGAATTAAAGCACCCAGCAGTTAAAGAACTGAATAAAGTTGTTGTTTGATATATGTAAAATTTTCCAAGGTCAGTCATGATCAGAGGTCATTTTTGTTGGATTTGCTAAAAGTCTTAATGGTCTCTTGTTTGCATGGTCAGAGCCGGTCCAAGGTTGTTTGGGGCCCTAAGCTGAGTTCCATTTAGGGCCCATTCTCTGTGAATCACTGACCTTTTATGTCTGGTTTATCTTTTCTTTTTCTTTTTCTTTTTTTATTTGGCTTTCAAAAGCAGTTGTAGATCTGGTTTGATGATCACTGGCCAATCTATTCACAGAGCCATACATATTTTACCATCTCTGACAGAAGCAACAGCATAATTTAAATTGTGACTTATGATCATTTTCATGTGGGTCCTGAGGTAGACGTTGTATGTTTGTCCTATGCACGTTGTATGTTGTATGTTTGTCCTTGGCAGTATGTATGTTTGTCCTTGGCAGTAGCAAAGTGTGCTTAAACATATCCAGTCCAATAAACATCAAGATTTTTTTTTAAATCTCAGTTTCACAGTCAGTCTAAAAAGTCACTAAGTTCAAAAATTAAGAGAAAAAAGTTGCTTCAGAAGTTTAATTCCTGATCAAACAGAAGTTGTGAAATAACAATCTTAAAGTTTATTCACGAGTCAAACCCGAGCTAATAAAACATTTGTCAGTTTTTTATGATTGAAGGGAAAAACAACAAATCCAACTTGAGACGTTCTTCATGACATAATCTGAGTTCGTGTTGTTTTCATAGAGAAAAGAAAAATCAACATTCATCCAAAGATATCTGTTAGAAATGAAGACGAGCTACAAAATCAAATCTGGTTGATCACAATGAGACGTCAGGTCTGGTCTTCACCGCCAGTCAACCACAGAAACACGATCTCTGTCCTCTTCCTTCACCATGACGATCTCAGCTGCCTGAGAGAGACTGAAGGAACGCAGCTGGAAAAACAAAGATCTCCAAGAAGTAGGTTTTTCAGTTGAAAATAAGAAAAAAAAGTAGAGCTGGAATGTAAATGATGATTATTTTTATTATTGCTGACAGAAATTTTATTTTTTTTGCTCTGGTTATTTTCCAGTGTGGTGGTTTAAAAAGCTGCTGATGGTGAAGTAACAGAGTAGAACAACCACTCACTGTTCACCATTATCTCACTGGATTAACTGGATGAGCAGGAGGCTTAAAGGACACTCTCACCAAAACACTGAGGGGGGGAGGAATAGGAGGAAGAGGAGGAGGAGGACAAGGAAGAGCGGAGAACAAAGGCTGCATGAGAGAGGTTTATTTCTGGTTGTTGGTCCAACAGACCCTCGGCCCACCGGGCCTTCAGGACGGAGCAGAGGAGACCCTGATCATCCTGGAGGTTGCCATGGGTTACCCAAAGGAAGATTCATCCTTCTTTAATCAATCAAGTTTATTTACAGAGAACATTTTAGAAACAAAGCAGTTCAAAGTGCTTTACATCATAAAACATGAAGAAAAAAACCCATCATGATCACATCATAGTGAAAACCTGTTACATTTGATCAAAATCATCAAATATGTTGGCCAATGTTCCATTTATTATGGTTCAAAAGCATATCTAAACAGGGGGATCAGTCTGGGTTTAAAGGAACTCAGTATTCCCGCTGTTTTGCAGTTTTCTAGAAGTTTGTTCCAGATTTGTGGTGTACAGAAGCTGAATGCTGCTTCTACTAATGTCAGTTCTTGAACGACATTAAACGATTTGTGTCAAATTAAATCTCCTTCTTCCAACACTAATGAAGATGTTACTGAAACCTTGACACCAGGTTGACCCGACCCGGAAACGGTGACGACATGGCAGCAGTGAGGAGGAGGAAGATCCTGCTGGTGATTCAGGATTCAGTGGAACTTTTGGGGGTTTCGGTTCTGACTCACAGGAGTGTAAATTCTGCGTCCTGTCAGATGAAGAGCTCCTCACTGATAATTATGTTGTTACCAAAGAGACTGACTCACCTGGCCGTCTCTCCCAGACTGACAGGCTCCACAGCCTGACAGAGCCTCCAGCCTCCAGAGAGAGAAACGTTCTTTTATTTAAGTTTGGTCCCTCAACGGTGAACAAAAGCCATTATAAAGTGTGTGTCCTTGATTTACTCATAAATAATAAAACATAATCAGTCTTAATTGCATCTATGGAATATTTTTTTATGCTCCATGATGCTGTTTGAATATTGGCAATAACTATCAGAAGTGTGTGTGTGGGTGGGTGTGTGTGAGACTGTGTAAGAGTTCCGGTTAGGTCAAAGGTTACGTTGTGTGTGTGGCAGCCGCTCACCTCCAGGTGACCTGTACCTGTTTCGGAAACAACAAAGGTGAGTTTGCGTTACAGCCTGTTATTACAGTATGTTGAGGGCTTTGTTTCTCTGCTGAACTCTTCACCTCTACCTTATCCATACCAGTCACACACACATACACACATATGAAACTGTACCGTGCTGTTCTATTTTTTAAAATTATTTTTAGAATAGCACAGATTGTCAGTGAGTTTTCTGTCCAAGTCAACCCAAAGCTCAGCTCTAACCACAATCCTGCACATCACGTTCTGAGACAATAAAACCAAGACTCAGTCTTTAAAGGGGCAGTTTTCCAGGCACACAGTGCCTTTTTTATAGAACAATCAAGGAACTGTGTTGCCTTCAGTTATTAGAAAAATGCTGTCTATATCGAATATGACACAAATTTTGATGTCATAATTTACAGCTTGAAAAACTTTAAGAAGCCTGGCTCTTTCTGAAACTCCTCTATTAACCCTTTATCAATGATTTTACCAGCTTTGTACTGAGTAGTAGCTCCTATAATGAGCTCAGCTGATGGTCAGGTGTTTGCTAATTGCTGCTGGCTAGTCTGAAGCAGCTGAGTTGGAAAGTCAGCTGTGAGGCAGAGCTGCGTCCTTGAAGGCGGGGCTCCACCCAGGCGTTTAGCATGAATTGTTCCCATGGAGATTAAAGGATTTCTCAAACACGCATGAAAGAATCAGGTGTGGTTTTGATGAGAGAATCACATAGCATAATGTAAAGTTCAAAAGAGTCTATTTTATATTACAGTACTGCCCCATTAAAATTAAGAGTCCAGTTAAGAAGAAAAGTCTTCCTGTTCAAATGATGTGCTGTTGCTTTTTCTATAAAGTTTCGGAAATCAAACCTTTTTTAAGACGTGCCTGTTTAAAACATATACCAACATTATTTTTCAGCAGAATGTCACCATGTTTTTCTTCAACTCCATGCTGCTGCTGAACATCCTTCATGTAGTGACAAATGCTATACATTCAAACAGAACAGGTTCCTAAAAGTCTTACAAAAACTTTCCATCACAAGAAAAATTCAATAGCTTCTTTTAGTTTTATGTTTTTGTTGTATTTTTGACACACTTTAATTTCTTTCCCAGCCGTTATCAACAACAGCATGCAGAGGTAATCCTGTCCCACTAATTTCATTTAGCAGCGCCTCGTCCTGCTCTGCTGCTCCATATGATCACATTGTCCAGCTCAGCAGGCAGAGCAGAGCTGACAGCCTGGTAAGATGCTGGCACCTCCTCTCAGTTCTGACCTCTGGATTAGAAGACAGGGAGAGGCGTAATATTTCCAACCTTTACATGTTTAATACATTTTGTGATTCACCAGTTAAAGTGCCATATAAGTTCAATGTATTTATTACAGTGAAGCAGCTAACTGCTGCTAACTCAGCAGGTCAGGAGGTCATGGCCGGCCCTCCACCCTGAACCTTCTCGATTCTTCATGTATTTGTATTGATTATTCATAAAATCAAGAAAATTGCGAGCCACCCTGACCATCCTCTTCATGAGACAGACTTGGGAAAACAGAGAGTCTTCTTTCAGAAGCTTCTTCAGATTCACTGCAACACAGACTGCTACAAGAGATCTTTCCTGCCATAAGCCATCAGTATCTACAATAACTCTTTGGAGGAATTAGAATTAATATGAGTTACAACAACATTTAATTGTCTTTGGGATTAATAAAGGATTTTTGAATGTGAGCCTGAACTCACCATCCTGATGTCTGGCAGCCTGAGGGATTCTGGGAGCTTTTTCAACAGGAATATGGGTTAGAAAATATAGGAAGATGATTTAACTATTTACTCAAGGGTACCTGGGAAAAATGTTTTCACTCTGCTCAGGTGTCACATTCACATTTAATTCATTTTGTTGATTTACATATTCAGTTGCTTATTTTAAGCAAAGTGATTCCTTTCTCTGGTATCAAAGATGTTTTTGTGTTATATCCAGTTAGTTAGTTAGTTAGTTAGTTAGTTAGTTAGTTAGTTAGTTAGTTAGTTAGTTAGTTAGTTAGTTTATAATCTTTCATTGCATTACTAAAAAAATGTACATTAAACAAAAACAAAACAATGACAGTCAAAAATATATGGCAGAAAACATGTGATTTTATGTTAAACGCATAATTAAATCTAGTGTAATATATTCATTTCACAACCACAAACTTTCATTGTTTGCCGTTTACTATAATATTATCTGTCCTTTAAAATATGTATTAATATATTTAAATATATCATCAGTTGGTATTTAATTCCAGCATACTACAGAACAACACAGTTCTTTTCTGTACAGTAGTTATCTATCTTTAACATTTGGTTTAAAAGAAAACATCTATTTTTAATAGCATGCCTATTAAAATGAAAATGTGTATTTTAACTAAACAATATATATTGAAATACAATCCCAGGAGTTCTAGTTTAAACAATATTTCTAAAAAAACACAAAGAATTAGTATTAATGACAACAAAGTACAAATTGTCATTTTATCCAATTGAGAGATTATTCATCCATCCATTTTCTAACACTCTTGTCCCTTAGTGGGGTTGGTGCCCATCTCCAGCTAACATTCCAGGTGAGAGGCGGGTCACCCTGGACACTGGTCACCAGTCTGTCGCAGGGCAACACAGAGACACACAGGACAAACAACAATGCACACACACACACACTCACTCCTAGGGAGAATTTAGAGAGAAGGTTATTCATATATTCTGTAAATCCATTAGACCAAACCATAGGATGGTACATGAAATAAGTCCACTGGAAGAGGTGCAACAGTAAACTGCTGCCACCAGATGGCGACAAAGCTAACAAATTACACATCTAGTTAAAGTAGAGACATTACCACATGAACAAATAGGTTTGTTTTATTATAATTTCCTTTTATCTATGCAACAAAATTTCACCATAAAAGCAAAGGAATTAATGGAGAAGGTAAATAAGTCCAGTTTAAATCTATGCAACACATTTGATTATAATTCAAATAAATCAAGATCATTAGTTCTGGATGTTAAAGGATTAAACTGGATACCAGTAAATTTGGGGCTGCAATAGTCTGATCTGGATGGAGTAAATACATGAAACACTTTCAGTGACTTTCAGTCAGATGGATCTATGCAGCAGCAGGCCTCATATAAAAAACACAGTTTTGAAATGAGGCAGGGCATCAATCACCCAGGGATGTTCATCCACATCCCTGATGACGTGGATAAACATGTCGTCAGGGATGTGACCAGAGAAATTAAAGACCAGTATTATTGTAGTAAACACGCATACCAGAACAACATTAATCTCAGTGGAATCCGATGCCATTACTGCCAACGTTGTCAAATGTTCCTAAAAACTGAATAGCCCTTTAATTTAGCACTGAATAGGAATCTACAACTTAGATACTAACTTCAGTCTCATTAGCCTCCAGTGATTTAGTGTATGGAAATACTCAGTAAACAATAGAAAATGTGCTTCTTTTTTTAAGTGTTACACCCTAAAGTTATAGTGTCCAGGGTGTCCAGCCGCACGGCCCGTCAGAAAGTATACTGTCCATTGGTCCGGACAGGCTTGACTTAGAGAAGGTCATTTGAAAGATTTTAATACATTTGCGTTGCTCCACATTTCAGTTGGTTTGAATCGACAGGAGGGTTCAGATATTATTACAATGGTGCAAAAGCCAGATAACCTTCAAAAGTCACATGACATCCCATTTGACAAGGCCTGTTTTGGAGAAGGGCGGTGGGGGGGGCAGCATTTTTGTTCTGAATGTACAACCTTCAGAACAGAACCGATAGTAATCGGAAAGGAACTCGGAATGGCTGCGTTGAAGTTTAGAATCGCCGCCGCTCTAAACAATACGCCACGCGACATCGAAGACTTTTCTTTTTATTTATTGACACTAATTGTCCTTATTGAATAGTAAATTGACAGGAAGCAGGGTGAAGAAGACACGCAGCAATAACCAAATGACCCAGGAGAACCACGTTGAGGACGAGCCTCTGAACATGGTGGACGTGCTCCAACCCGCCGCCCAGTGATAAAGACAGTCTGAGGGGAAACATTTCCTGTCTTCTTTAGTGCAGAGCTCCAGCAAACAGGAAGCCATTTTCTAAACACATCCCTGTTTTGTAGAAGACAAACACTTGTGAAAATTTGATTATGTCGTTCCTGATTAATCGCCTTATAATATTTTCATCATTAAACTCACAAAAATGTTTGAGCACCGTGATGTTGAACACCATGGATGTGTTTCCTCTATCACTTTTATTCTCTTTTAGCTGCATACATGCACACACTGCAGCTTACATAACCATGTTCACGTGTGACTGCAATCAGTCATATGTAAAGAGATTGAAACTGATAGGCTGCCTTTTAGGGAGGGTAAAGATTGCAAAGAATATAAAGCTGAACTCGCTACAATCTTTGCCTCACTTGGTTCCATCCATGAGCTCAGTGTGTGAGCTCAGTGTGGCCCAGCACTGGACGTTGAATGTAATTCTGTATCTGTTCCATTTGTATGACATGTATGGCTTTAATATTTGATCATTTTTCGGCATTCAAGCTTGTTTTCATATATAATCAAATCTCATTATTTCTCAAGGTAATTTACACAGAGGGGTTCTGGTCGGGTCCTGAAACTGGTTAACAAACCTGGGAGCTTTTTTGTTTGTTTGTCCAACAGATGTTATGAGGAAAACTGTCCTTTCTTTTTGACTGTTTGAGAAACTGAGCAGATGCAACAGAAGACTTTAAAAGCAAATCTTTATTTAACAAATAAATCACAATTACAGATAAATTTATCTGAGTGCTGCTTTTTTATTTTTTTTTTACAACCGTTCAAAACAATTCAGTTTCAGTCTAGTTTATTTTTAATTCCCCCATTTCAGATTCAGTTACAGAAAAATATACAATAAAATCATTTCAGTTCATACCAATAAGGGATAAGTTATTAGGTAAGATAATTTTAAAGTTAGCCCTGCGGCAGACTGGTGACCTGTCCAGGGTGACCCCGCCTCTCGCCCAGAACGTTAGGTGGAGATGGACACCAGCACCTCCCGACCACACTAAGGGACAATGGTGTTATCATTTGTAATTCCGTAAGGTTTGAAGGGACAGTATTCAGGCACAAAGTGTATATATAAAATATGACTTACAAAGAAATTTAACTTTGCAATTTGATACTTCTGTCTCTTTAAGAAGCTTCTGCTCTATCCGATACTAAACCTACAAGAAGTCATCTTAAAAATGTTCCTCCTTTGTGCTGTTTACAACGGTTCTTTGTAGAGTTGCACTGAGTAGTTATTCGTATGATGAGCTCCGCAGACTCCCAGTTCCAACAGGTGTTTGCTAATTGCTGCTGCCACTAGTCTGGAGGAGCTGAGTAGGGGAAGTGTACTCTGTAGAGCAGAAGCTTGGTTCAGGGTTGTGGCTTCAATGAGGAACTTAGGTAGAGCAACCCCAATGGTTGCCATGGGAGATTCACGGATTTCTCAAAGTTGCGTGAAAGAATCAAAGCAACACTCCAGGTATGTTTTTGATGAGTGAATAACATCATAATATGATGTAAAGCTCAAAAAAGGTTGATTTTACATAAAAGCTCAAATCAAAAAGCTCTTTAAAATGTCTTCAGTGGCATATATAGGACTCCTTGTTGTTTATGGTTTGGTCTTCATCTTCTTACGCCTCTTTAAGCAGCATTTCACCACGCCAACGATTACCAGTATCACTAGCAGCACAGCAACCACAGCCAGTACGGGGATCAGGATGTGTGACAGTGACTTCTTGTCAGATGTAGCTGGTGCTGCATCCTCACATGAGGAGTCCTGCTCATCGGCACAGACACACCTGTAGGAACCCTCGGTATTCTGGCAGGTGTGCTTGCAGGGGTTCCCGGTGCTGCACTCATCCACGTCGACGCAGAACCCTGAGCCGTCTTTCTGGAAGCCTTCTTCACACTTCTGGCAGATGATGCTGAAATTAGCAGGGGAGCCATCCAGCACTCTCCAAACTGCAGGAACTCCGGAACAGAACAGGTCTAACTTTACGGCAGACCAACACTCAACCAGGATTTTGTTGCCATTGCTGGAATCAGCCATCAGGGAACGAATGCTGGGATGTTTGGGGTCTCTGGAATGCTCACAGGATTCTGGCTCTGTTATCGGGATGTTAGGACGGAGCGTTGCCGAGGCGGGTTTTGATGTTGTCGGGCTCGTTTTCAGCTGTAGTTCAGTATGCGCATCACTCCCTTTGCAGATGAAATGGTAGTGGGTTTTACAACTGGTGGGGATTAAACCCCAAGTAACTTCTGCCTGGACATGCTGTCGCCTCAGAGCCCCACATAAGAGCCCTGCACAGGTCAGTTTCGGCTTCTCCAGCCAGTTGATGGCGCTGGACTCCTGGCTACCGTTTTCTACCCACTTGAATCCTCTCAGAGGTTGTTCATCAGTACTGCATCCGTTCTTAAGCTTCCTCAGCCCGACCCAGACGGTGGTATTTTCCTGAAATGACTTTGACTTGTTGAGAAGCTGAAATATTTCCTGGAGCTCCTGTTGGGTGGCCACAGAGGGCAGGACACCAGGACGGCAGTTCATTACGGCCTGGTCAAAGGAAGCTTTGCTGTTGCTCAGACTGTATTTGGTGTGTGAGGACAAGTCGGTGGAGACATTTCTCAGCAGGAAGACAAACATCCAAAGGGAACTCCACAAGCAGCAGAGCCAAAATTCCATTTCCTCAAGCTCCGCCCCCTTTGGTGATGATATCACTGTCAAAATAACCAATATTACTTATTAAAGCAATGATGATCAGGAATAGGACAATTGGCCAATTAGTTCCTGCAGTTTTATTCACAACTATTTTATTTTAATTCAGATTTTTTTTATATGGCACAATTTAACTTGAGGCACTTTACATAAACAAAGTAATTTCAGTTCAAACAAAGGCACACATTCTGATTGATCCTAGTCGACAAACAGAGCATTAAGTTCAATTCATTATTTAAATTAGCTAAAGAAAAGTTACTAACTGAGGAAACCCAACAGATGGTACAGATTCCTCCTGGACAAGAACAAAGCATCAGGATCCAGACAGCAAATACCTCGTACTGAGCATGTAGGTAGGGATCTGGTGGGGAGGAAAACCTCCCCTTTAACAGGAAGAAACCTCCTGCAGAAGCAGAGCCTGGCTCAGTAGGAACGGTCATCTGCCACAAGCAGGTTAACTGAGTATAAACAAACCATTTCAGAACCAGGTACCATGGAATCATCAACCATGAAGCTTATTCTTCTTAAGTATTTCATTATCTATGAGGAAATGACTGAAATGATTAATTTAATTTAACTGTGTTTAACTGAAATTTATTTCAGTAACTATTCACTATATGAAAAACACACAGACCTTTATTCGTATTAATTAGGATGATTTTCTCCTTATAATGAATACACATTTAAGATTGACACATTAGATCATACCAATAAGAAGCATTTTTAATACAGAAATGTTCAAAAGGTTATCTTCAAAAGATATTTTTAATCTGATAAATGAGCCTGAATGTGGATTCTAACTTATTGAACATGACTGCACATGTTTTGTTATCATGGTGTGTTTTTTGTGAAGTGACGTGGAACTTTGTAAAAGTGTTCGTGCCTCTTTAACATCTGTGTAAAGTTATAGTGATAAAGTTTATTATGGATTATGATGTGAATCAGGACAAAGTAGATAAATATGTAGGCGGAAAGATTTTTGGTTTGTTTCACAAATGAAAAAAAGTCACATGCATTTATATTCAGAACTTGAGTCAATACTTAAAATATGTCTCTTCTAGCTTTATACATATAGAAAGAAACCTTTGCTCATTCTTCTTTTCAAACGTTAGAATTTGAGTTTTTACTTTTTTTTATAAAGGATCTTGTCTATAGATTTTCCTGCTGAGCTGTGGCTCTCTGGTCATGGCCGGTCAGATTAGCTGAATTTAGGCTTATGATGTTTGGAATGGATGATCAATTTCTAAAAGCAACAAAAAATTCTACTTTCACGTTCACTGTACATCACTTCCTCACTTTATTTGTGTCAACGTAAAACAATTTTTCTACGCTGAAATTTTACTAAGATGTCACAAAAAAACAAAAAAATACCCAGATGGAATACAGAAATAAACGAATCTGTATTCCATCTGATTAATTGGTCTCTCTTACCGTTATTTACTCTTCCAGGTTTTGATTCAGTTGCTTCTTTTCCTCCTCCTCTCCTTCTTTCTTCTCTGTTTGTTCTCAGGTTATTGTCTTCTCTGGACAGCTGCTGGTGTCTCCTCCACTTTTTACAGTTTTATCCTCTTGACTCTGAAAAAAAATCTTTCTTTCCACTTTAGCTCTTTTCTTTCTTCTGGTTCCTCCTTCACAGTAGCTGTGCTGGCAGATTTCTGGCTTCACTCCCCCACACCCAGCAGCCCCCCGTAGCCTCCCTCTCTCTGCTCCTGGACAGGAAGTGTGTTGGGTGTTGATATGGTCAGCTGTTTTCCTGCTCAGGGACGCCGTCAACTAATCAGATTGAAAAACTCTGAGACATTCAGACCAAAACCTCGGTTTGTGACTTAGTATCTTCTGAGCTGAAGTAATTCCCAGTTGAATCCTGGGAAGTGGACATGTGACAGCAGCAGGTGGGTTTTCCTTAATCTAGGTGGCCACTTTATTAGATACACCTGTTCCATTGCTATTTAACACATGGGTTTAACAAAGGATGTGTCCACTAATAGATGGTGTTAGAGATGTTGCGTGTAGAAGTGCAAACAAATCAGTTTTGCAGCAACTTTCACGTGCTGAGTGTCAGGACACTGTGGAGGACATGTCTTATCAGCGTTCTTTTATTCTCTTTAAACTTGCTCACAGCTTGGATTTGAACAAACAGTGGAAAGGCGCAGGGAAGCCGATAGGGTAAGTGGTGACTTAGGCATTTCCAGGCGGCGCTGTGCAAAGAATGTCAGGAAGTACAGCCGTGGAGGGGAAAGCCATTTCTGACAAAGGTTTTCTCATGGTTGGAAATGTAGTGGGTGTGTTAACACTCAGCGCTCTGAAAGCTACAGGGCTCTGACATCACAGTAAAACTGGTAAACAGCGTCAGCACCGAGCACACAGGAGCACAGCTGGAATCACTGAAGATGCCAGGAACTTTTACAAAATCTTGTAAAAACAAACTTCAGTGTATTTTTTTGGAATTAAATATGAAAGACCAAAAAAACGTGGAGGGTGTTTCCAGAGGGAAAATGAATGAGGTTTAAACTCAAGCTTAGAGAGAAAACACAAAGTTCAATCAAGCATGGATGGAACTTGATGGTCGAGTTTGGAACGTTATCAGGAATAAATTAAGCAGCTCCAGGTGTTTTAAAGTTGCCTTTGATACACAACAAGTTAACAGGAACTTCAGACTATAGTCTGTTTTTCAATCTGTCACCATTTTCTATTTCTTTACCACTGTGATGTAATGATTTTCCATTTTGCTCATTTGTTGTTTTACTTTTCATTGTAATCATATGAAGCACTTTGAGCTGAAACTAAGGTCAAATAAAATTACCTTGCCAAAAAAAATAAAAATTATAACCACTAGGACAGTTCACAACATATACAGCAATACATGCTGTTACTTATGTTTATGTTCCAGAATAAGGTGACAAAGTTAAAGAGGAATTAATAATTGGAAAAGGGATTCAGGTGTTGTCTTTAGATTCCAGAAGGGGGCAGTGCAGCTTCACCTTTCACCTCATGATCATTTTCATGTCCTGGGCTAAATCTGAAGGAAAACACAAACGTCAATGGCTCTTCACAGCACAGCTTTACTGCAAACAGAACACACAGAATGACAGGAATACATGCATTCACTTGCCTGGGCAAAACTCTTAGTGTCTGAATTGAAAACGGGTTTTTAAAGAAACCAGTTGAGGAGAAGACCATAAACTAGTTCACATAAATATAAACAAACACTGTAAAACCAAAACAAGAAGGGGAAAAATGGTGGCTGTATGTTTACTACGAAGCAGCTACTTGAATGTTTGTGAAATTAGTCAAATATGGAAATATAAGCCAGCAATGCATTCACTTAAAGACTCCAAGCTGGTTTCCCTGCTGCTCACAGGTTACAGTTGGAGTTTTTGTTGGATGTCATGCTGGCAGACTCTTTAAGAGTCTAACTTAAAATGTTTGGAACATTCAGATGAAGCAAAGTTGACGCACAGAAAGTCACCAGAGCTGCTTACTGCTCTGCAGGCGCAGTCCTGACCTGCTCAGGTTTAGATTAGATGAGAACTTTTACTGACTGGCGCAGGAGCAGCCGTGTGACTTGGCGGCAAAATGAAAACCAACTAACAAGTGGAAATATCCTGGACCTGCTGCTGAAAGTAACACTGAGGGAAACGTTCAGGCAGCGAACGCATGCACGAGGCGGGGTCAGGCAAGGCCAAGCAGGGTCAGGCAGCGCTGGAGACAGCCAGCTTCTTCAGGTGGTCCATGAACACCTGCAGGCTGACATCGTCGGTAAGGATGGGAGCCCCGGACTCCTGCACAAAATACAAGCCCTGTCAGCGTTTTGTCTGATCAGCTGAGGTCAAAGGTCACCGGCGGGGTCCTTACCTGTCCCCAGGCGTACATGTTGTTGTGAGTTTGAGACGGGTTGACCTTGGAGAGCAGGAAACGAGCCTAAAAACACACAGAAGGTTCTGCTCAGTGTTCACACACACAGACACACCAGGTCAGAACAGTTCTGGGTTCTTCATTATATTTCATTGTGACTTTATCTTTGTCTAGTTCAGTTAGTTTTAATTAGTTTTTAAAGTGTGTTTGCTGGTTTTTATTTTTAGTTAAATATTGCTTAGTTTCACTTTGGTCTTTGCTAAACTAGTTTTAGATTTTTTAATATTTTGGTTAATATTTTAGTGCAGAACTTAAAGTATTGCACAGTATAAGTATTGCACTGTGACGGTATGCATGATTTGGGTAATGAAGACTCAACAGAAAAACCATTTTCAAAAAAGGTTTTCAATTATTAAACAATTGACTGGTGTTTTCTCTCAACATTTCCTGTTGCTATTTTGCAGACTAGCGTTAGCACGGCTAAAAAAGATATGGAGTGCAGTAATCTATTTCACATCAGTTTGAAAAATACATAGATTCATAAACACAAAAACGAAGGATATTAGTTGGAATTTTAGTATTTTCTTTAGGTAGTTTCATAAACGACAATATAGTTCCAGTTAGTTATAGGTTTTCCACATTAATTGACATTTTTACTTATTTCAGTTAAATGAATCTAGATTAGATGCTCATCTAATCTAGAATAAAGTTCCAGAAAACGGCAAAACAGCCGAAATACTGAGTTATTATAAATCAAAGCTAAAAGTCCACCTGCTTAGTTTCCTTTGATTTTTAGTAATTGAAATGTTAATTCATATATTTCATAATTATTATTCTTGATGATGGCATATAACAAAATGTAAGCTTGTAGCTTGTTTCATAATTGTTTACTATGTTATATTTTCACCATGTGAAGCTCTTTGAACTGCCTTGTTGCTGAAATGTTCTATAAAAATAAACTTGACTGGATCCAGCAGGGTGGTGAGAAACAGTTTCTTTACTTTTGTCGTATAAACCAGTGGAAGAAAACTTTATATTTTTCAGAAACTCAGATTTTATCTTTGTTTATTTTTAATAATTTCAAAAGGTTTTCTTTAGTTCCCTTCATGACCTTGTGTTGGATGCGAGTCTGTGTGAGTGAAAAGCGGGGATGTGACGGCGCCCCCACCTGGCTGCCACCGTGCTCCGTGTCGATGTATCTTGGCATGGGGAAGCGAGTGTGCAGCAGCTCTTGAGCGTCGTCCGCCGGAGCCTGGAGGAGATGCTTAAAGTTTTCGTACTCAGGCATGTCCTGGTATCCAGCTTTCCTCCACTGAGACACAGTCTGAAAGAGACGGACGCTTACACACACATTTGTTCTAGAGCCAACACACACACCTCCTCCAATTAGCTCGTACCTCTCCGTGGTAGATGACGATCTGGAAGAAGGTGTCCATCAGCAGAATTCGGTCAGGCAGGATGCTGCTGCTGTCCAAGAGCACCGGCTGAAACACACACACATGCCCACACACACACACACCCACACACACACGCCCACACACACACTCTCATCAGTCAGCAGGTCAACAACATTAAAGCTCCCTGAGCACAGCGCCCTCTGCAGGGGGTGAGGTGGAAAAACATGAGCAAATCCTGAGCTAGAATGAAAGCAGTACAGTCTATACAGTCAGGAGACAGTCTGTCCAACCGGATTCTTAAAAGTAGGACAGATTATTTCCTGTTAGAAGCAGGATAGGGAGGAGTTACGCCTCAAAGGCAGTGCTAGATCCATTCAGGCATCTTGTACAGCTGAATGGTTGCCATGGAGATGAAAGGATTCCTCAAACGTGCACAAAAGAGTAAAAAAAATAAACCTCCATGTATGTTTTTGATGATTATATAACATGATTTACAGCTCAAAAAAGACTCACAAGAATAATAACTGTCATCTGGAAGCTTATCACATCAATGGATCTGATTTGATGGAGGCCTTTGAGGGACATAATGGGAGCCAGCTGTGAAACAGAAACTTGTTTTAAGCGGTAAACTGTGAGGCTCGTTACCTCAGGTGGGCCGTTGAAGGAGTAGGCGTACAGCACAGGCTGGATCATGATGAGGGCCTGCGTCAGGTCCTGCCTGTTAAAATGGTGTCGGTAATAGGAACTCTCATCAGGACTGTTGTTGAACACCTGCAGGAACGAGGAGCGCCGCAGATGGAACATGAACTGGAAGGAAGAAAAATAAATAAAAGACATTTAGGAAAAGCAGGACAGAACAGCTGGGCGGTGACAGTTAGGGCGACATGCAGGTCACCTGAGGGTAGAGGGAGAACGTCTCCGAAAATCTAAAGGAGTTGGGATCGTCCTTGTGATAGTCACCAAACTTCTGGCACTGCACACAAACATCGAGCAACAAGAGGTTAAATCTTGTTGTTTTTTAAATATTTAATTCAAATGTGTTATTATGTAGACACTGTTTCCTACCAGTCTGATCAGCTGTCTATCCAACCATCGAAGCACATCAGGTCCCTCCTCCGTTTCTGCCCGGTAAACCGCCAACCTGGCCATCAAGATGGCTGCCGCCTCCTGGTCAAACGATGCAGCTATGCTCTGAATCTGAGTCTGTGCATCAGCCCAGCTGAAAGAAAAATAATGCGGTAAATAGACACAACGCACAACACTTGGAAATTTGTGAAGCTGAATGTGGGCGACAAAGGATGCAAGAAAATAATATTTTCATGACAGCTTCTTATTTCCTGTCATATCTGAATGGGAGACTCAGGCTCTTCAGTTTTTAAAACATATTTTCTTGTTTATAAACATACAAAGATAGACATGAAGTCTAATATTAGTAATATTAGTATGTGATCAGATTTCCAATGTTTCAGTTACCATGGTTCACTCATGTTAGAACAGAACTAGGGACGCACTGATCCACTTTTTTATTTCCTATACGGATATCTGAAGTTTAGTATCGACCCCATACAGAAAAAATAATGCTGAATTGACTTAAAACATTTATTTTTTTGTTAAACAGACGAAAATGTGCTGAATTAAAAATGTATTTGTTAACTCTGCACCACTTTAGCACAATAAAATACACCAGCAGCTTCACCAGCTGGTCAGACATGGAAAAACTACTTTCTTTTGTCCAGTCAGTGTAAATAGGAGTAAAACAGCCAACGGAAAATGAATAACTATGAAAAATAATAGGTTGACTGCCTTGGTCAAACATGTAAAAAATAAACTAACAAATTAGGAATTCAAAATATAATGTAAAATAAATATGTGCAAAGCATAGACTTAGACTGAATAGACCTGCCTTTATAGATCGGGCACATCGTCACCGATACCCGATCTAAAATAGTTTCGATACGGACAGTAATATGGGATCAGTGCATATCTAGACGGAACTACACAGTTTTTAATTTAATGTGAGATGGAGACAAGAGCACAGAGTGCAGTTGCATTGTCATACTTTCTTGCAGTTGTGGTGACTCGGATGCGTCTTTGCCCTGAGGAGTGCTGGTACTGCGTGACGAACTGGATGGCTCCCCGGCCACCTTGAGGGATCGGAGCATTATGCTGTAGGAAGAACCAGAAGCAGGAACATCAGTAATCTGCATGGAGGGACCGTCTGGTGGCAGAACTCAGTTGGAGGACGATTAGTACGTGAATCAGACCACGTGGTTTTTGCCACATGGATAATCAACACACTTTCAGTGCGATTCAAAAACTTGCACAGTCTGTATTTAGGTGAACACTGACAAACGCCGGTTGTTTCTTGGACAATGCTTACTGTGTTGGACAATGCTTACTGATCACAGTATATCAAAAGGCTTTTGCATAGACAAAAGGAACAACAAAAAAATTATTTATAGTAAATTCAACAAAAACAAAGCAGAAGAATTTTCAGAAATTGAAAGTTTGCTTCATGTATGCTTATGATGAAGCTCATCAACGGCATCAGGCAAAAACAAAAACTCTCGAGGTTTAGATTTCTAGTGGAAATCAACTGCATTGGTAAGCCTTCAAATCTCTCTGGGTTTTGATTGAAATATTCCCAAAAAAAGCAACACAAAGCCTGTAACTCTGAGAAAACAATGAGTTACATGTACAAGCAAGACTATTATTTTTTTATTTCCTGCAAAGTCCCTTGTCTGGAAATGCTGCCAAGAGCTCTTAAGAAGAACCAGAAGTTCATCCGCACTATCATCAGACCAGCTTAGGAAGAGAAACCATATTTCTAAAGTGTGGGTCATCTTTATTTTTTTCTTGCATTCATATTACATTGTGTCTCTTCATCAAGTACTCAGCATTCAGAGCTGAAATGCAAGTGGAGTTCATACTCTTACTTGTTATGAGGTGGAAAACAGCAGCAGCTTCATCCACTCTCAGCGAATGAAATCACAAAACACAAATATAACCAGATATGAACAGTTAGAGGTCTGAGGTTTAGGACCATAATGATCAGACACAGAACTCCAGTTATTACCCGATTCAGCCGTTGTGACACGTATTCCAACACTGATCAACACGTCCTGTATTTGTGGCGACACTTTGACAGAAAGGGATGCCTGAACCAAACTGAAACCAAGGTCTTGGTCTCTACATTTAAACTTATTTTAAATATCTAGTTGTTATGATATTTTGCTAATATCACAAATTAGCTGATTTGATCAATTGTCCCCACAATCCAGTAAAGGTCCTCAGTAAGGTGGTTTAAATCTCAGTTTGTTCACTAAACACACACAGGATATCGGACTGTGTGTGTGTGTGTGTGTGTGTGTGTGTGTGTGTGTGTGTGTGTGTGTGTGTGTGTGTGTGTGTGTGTGTGTGTGTGCTTCTGGTTTGTGTGTGTGCCTGTGGTTCATTGCATTCAAGTCATTAGTTTTTTGTTTGAAGGAAAAACAATTTAGTTTTAAAATTATTTTCCCCAACGTGTTGAATCAATAGCTCTGTAAAATCAGACAAAACCACAAAACCCCGAATACGTAGCCACTCCCAAGGAGAGGGGGTTTGTTTCTCCAACACCTGAATAAGATGCTGACGTCTGATTGGCTGATAGAGCGTTAATTCGATGAATATGAGCGCTAACGCCTCTTGTAACTGTTCACATCCGCTGTTGCCATGACTTTTAATTATCGCGTGGACAAGCTTATTCGTGTGCGATTTTGATTTCATTTATTTAATGGAAACACCAGAATTACGAAATTGTGTTTTTCGATATTAGCAGAATATAGACAAAGATTTTCGCACATTTGTAATGGAAACGCCACACGTGCTGAAGTGATTCGTTGTGCAGAGATCGTTTATTTTTCAGGCGTCTGCTAGATCCGAGTTTGACTGCTTTTGACTCATTCCTGAAGTAGAACCTCGTGCAGAAGCAATAAAAGCAGCACGGCGTTCAGCTAAAACTCCCGAGTGCTTGGGTCTTCTGGAGTGAATAAAAATGCCACAGTGTGAGCGGGGCAGAGCGAACCGCCGGGTCAGACCACTTGTTTTAGAAAAAAAACAAACTAAATCGAAAGTTTAGTTTGTTAAAAATAACGGCCCCTTCAGACCGTTATCTTTTTTCGTTTAATGCACAAAATCGGATAACGGTTTTGATATCATATTTTTTTTTATTTTGGATTACTTACTGTTTTTGTTTTTTTTCATTTTTGTTTCTAAAGTAAAAATAAAGTGCCTGAATGTGCACAGACCGTTTATTCATTTCTGTGTGAACGTCACCATCACCAGCTGAAGGACATGCAGACCATGGTAACCGTCTCTGTGGAAACACAGTCACCGAGCAAGACACACCCCATGCGGTCATTATTACAGCAGGCTCAGATGGGAAGCACACGGATTTAAAAACAGTGATGGACCTCAGGAACCAGACTTGAACTTTGAGTGGAATCTTTATTGTTTTATTTCCTGAAGGACTAAATCTGAACACCTACCTAAACCCAAACTATGGCAGGAAGGAACAAAAATATGGAATTGAATATCAGGTAAAATTCTCTCACAAAGATCTTATTTGAAGTCCAAATAAGGAAAACGATTGTCTGTGGATATCTGATATTTAACAGACCTGTGTTCAGAAACTGAATTTGACTGAAAAAGTAAGTTGTGGGATTGGTTGAAACCTGTTCTAGATTTTTATTTACCCTTCTCAGTCCAAGAGAGAAAGTTGGCTCCATGCAATGACACACCAGACCTCTAAGTCCCGTTGATCTCGTCTGGGGGAGATCAATGTTCTACAGTTCTACATTTGAACTGTAGAACAACAATCAAGTCTTTAAAGAGTTTCCCACAAAGAGAAGATAAAGAGTCTTTTTTCTTTTTCTTTACCGACTGAGATTCACCAACAACCAGTTCTTGAGCTAAAGTTAAATAAAAGTGGAGAACAATTCCCCCAAGAACTGTGAAAATTCCCTCCAATCATACAGGAGGACAGAAGTGATGCTTGCATGTATTGTCTGATCAGAGTTCCATAAGGGATCATCTGAAGATGGAAAATGAGGTACGGATACTATTTTCTATGTACATGGTTCTGTCTGGTACAGCAGCAGTCTTGGGAAACATTTTCATTCTGACTATAATGCTGCTAAACAAACAGCTTCAGTCCAACACACTGGGCCTCACCTTGAGCTTCAGCCTCAGTGACCTGGCTACCGGACTCTTAGTCATTCCCTTTGGAGTTTACAACAGCGTGTCCTCGCCTGTATACACCAGCAAGAGTGCCTTCTGTCAGTGGAGCGCCTTCACCCTCCTCCTCTTACAGTCTTCTTCCATTCAGTCCCTCACCTGGGTCACAGTGGACAGGTTCATGGAGATCTGCTTCGCCCTCAGTTACTGCAACATCTGGACCATCAAGAGGAGCAGCTTCCTGCTGGCACTGATGTGGCTTTTCTGCTTACTGATCGCCTTTCTGCCCATAATGGGTTATGGTAGCTACGCTTACAGCAAGACCCGCTTCCTCTGCTGCTTAGAGTTCATTCCTCAAAACACGCACTTTGTGATGGTGTGGATGGTAACCACCATCATGATCCCGATCTTCACCATATGCTCTGTGCATGGATACATGATGTACGTTGCCAGGAAACAGGCTAGAAGAGCAATGTTTGTGAGAACCGAGATGCCCTGTGTCAAAGTTCCGGCAAAGATCTACCTGAAGGGCACCATGGTGATGATCACCAACTCAGGTAGGTTTACTCTTTGGCCTCTGACCAGTCACTGTCATCTCCCCTTGCTTATTTGTCAAACATTGCTACAGCCCTAAGATATTTAGCAGGAATCATTTAATATCAGCTCCGGCTTAGAAAACAGCATTTATAGAGGGAGGGACGGATAGAGATAGTCCGGAGGACAGACGGATGAAAGGATAAATAAATGCATAGATGGGTTAACAGGTGCATGGATAGATGGATGGCCAGAGGGACAAACAGACACTTAATTGGACAGATGAATGGACAGACAATAAAATGTGGAATTACATTTGAAAACTTTTTTTCTATACTTCTCTACATCTGGAATCTACCTGAAGCAAATCCCATAAATTTGTTTTGTTTTCCAGAACATAAAGGAGTTAAACATTTTGTTATATTCACCAGAATAAAGTGGGTTATATCAAACTACGGCCAGATCCGATAACTGCACTATCAGCATGAAGGAAAGGAAGGAACTGCTAACACTCATAAACTGCAAATTTACCAAACGAAATTAAGTTTTGACTGAAAATTAATTTTAAAATCCATCGTTTGATTTTTTTTTTTTTTTTAGTTTCCTGAAACAACATCTAATGACTTCTCCCAGTGCCATTTGTAACAACACCATGTGTGTCCGCAGTGTATTTGTTGATCTGTTGGCTGCCGTACATCACAGTGTGTGTGTACGAGACGCTCAGCGGTCAGCAGAGTTCAGCAGCAAGTTCGGCTCTGTCTATCTGCCTGGTTCTGTCCAGTGCTGCCCTCAACCCCTGGATGATCTACATGACACACAGGTAAGCAGTACTCCACACAGTGGAAAAACGAGAGCACAGCGCTTACATTTGCCATTCTGTAAGAAAACACTGGCTTACTTCAAGTAGGAAAAAAACCCAAACAAAAACACAAACACCTGAGACATGGTGCCGATCACAGACAGGATGGGTGTCGCCAAAGATAACAGCTGTGCATTCTTAAATGAAACTAATTTCAGACACAAGCTGGGAAAACTCCTGGAGCCATTCCTGACAAGCATTCAAAATTGACCAATCTCTAGAGAGCTTAGATGTTTCTAATGCACAACAAATAAAAACCATTAGAGAGTGGTGGGCTGTGATGTATGAGAGCACATTTTTGAATTTCAGAGGTTGGAAAAAGAAAATCTTAAATGGGCAGTATTATGTAAAATTGATCTTTCTGAGCTTTACATCATGTTATAATGTTATTCCTTCATCTAAAACAGTAGTTCTTAATGTTTCTTGAGGTACCGTACCCACCAGTTTCATATGAGCATTCACTGAACCCTTCTGTAGTGATAAATAAAATATTATCCAATATTAAGACATTTAATTACAAAGGCAAATTTCTTTTAAGTCATATTAAAATAATACAGTGTATTTAGAACAACTGAAGGTAACAGTTATTGTGCCATCAATTAACTGTTACTATGTGGCCTGGAAGTCTCATAATTCTGCCCCTTTAAAACACCTAGTAAAACACACACACACCTGAGACATGGTGCCAATCACAGACAGGATTGTTTGGTTGTTTTTTTTGCACCAAAGTAAAAAAACAAACAAAAAAACTTTATCTTATTCTGTTTTTAATAATCCACTTTTCTCTGAGTCCAGGACATACAGGTCAGCAGTGCGACAAAGTCTGAGCAAATTACATCACATGTGGTCTGGGATGTTTCCTCCGAAGCCTTTCCAGAAGTCTCTCGAACTGACCACATTCCAGACCAACACTCAATCAACTGAAAATCCCATGAGTGATCTCTGTTATTCACGCAGTCAAACTTGACCGATTACCAGCTTGTCTGACCCTCAGAAATGTTATTTTTACCTTTCTGCTCAGTGAACACCACCACGGCTAATTAGTTCTTCAAGCAAGAAGAACTAATTGAGTGATTGTTTCAACTAACTGAAGAAGAATCGAAGCTATAATATTGAAAAAATAAAATTTATTAATTAATTGAGAGGAAACTAGATGCAATAAGCTTGGTTTGAGGATGCATGTTAGGGGTAAATGCATACATTCACCCATAACTATACAGCTACTAATAAATTATCCATCTAAATCAGAACTGGTAACAAAAGGGATGGGGGAGTTTGTGTCAAATTCAAATTTGCTGAGATGTGGATCATATTTTTAAGGCACCATATAAGTTATAATGCACAAATAATGGAATAATCTGCTTACATATATATAAACTTTGCACTTATGATTTCATTAATGTTATGTCAAAAGCAAAGAAGATTATGTTATATTAAGAACAGGTCTTGTTCTTTATATGCCATAAACTAACCCCCATCTGTAACTTCACAACATTTTGGACTATACTTGGCAGTGTTGTGCTGCCATCTGTTGGTTATTTTAGGACATAATAACTAGATTCACAAATTTATTCATTTGGAGAGTGGGCTAGCAACAAAACTTTGTTCTTACAGTTTCATATGTGAGCCAAGAATATACTGAACGGCTCCAGACTGTTTACAAAACAAAACAAAAAAATGCAGAAGAATCAAATAAAACTCAAGTTTTAGACATGAGTAAACAAGACAAGACAATCACACATTGTAATAACATTGTGAGAAATCTAAAATATTTATTTCTCTTTGATCATTTATGAAGTCCCCACACTATGACAGAACTGGAGTGTCTTAGTCAATAACTTCTATATCAGGTTTCTTCATCAAGAGCAAAAGAAGTCCATCTAATAATAATTAATTAGTCAATAAGAAACTAGAACTAGAAACTTGCCAGAACCTCACTATGCAAACAGACACAATCACTCCAATAAAACCTTATGGAAAAGGTGGAAATGATTATGTTTGCTTGTCTTTAATAGCTGGTTAAACTACTCATTATCTTTGGCCTGTATTGGCTGTGAAACTAACTCAGAAAGACAGGAAGCCTTTTCAATTTCAAGTTTATTTATCCCAAGCCGTATCATTATTGTGACATCCACCAATATTTTTGCATATCACATGTTTTTGTATCCAGCAACCCTCCCGACCCCACTAGGGACAAGGGTGTATAGAAAATGGATGGACGGACGGACAGACATGTTTTTGTACCATCATTCAACACCAGTTTAGGTTTAATGTAGAAGTCAAAACTGTCCTCATTGTTCTCCTGGGTCTGGATGGAGGTTAGGTGTACATACCTGGTTCACGACCTCGAAGTAAAGAGCCAGCGTTGTGCTGGCATCCAGACCGCAGATCTTCCACTGGCAAGTTCCTCCCGTCCCGATCTCCTGAAATAAGAAGGTTCACAGCGTTGACAACATTACATGGCTTTCAGACTGTTTACACGGCACTGAAAAGATTTATCTAACAAACAGATTATATACTGAGCAGGGGTAAAACATAAGAGTAACTGAATTCCTGGTTAGTTTGTTTTTTCCCACCAACTCAAGCAGTATCTGTAAGAGGCAGCACTATGACCCTCCTTCACCTGAGTGAAGTTGGCCCCTCCCCCTTCTTCAATTCAAATCAGACAAAATTGGTGTCAATCAGCTTGACTATATTTGTGCTTCAGCTTAGAAGATACTAACGAAAGTTTAAAGTTTAAAGGGTCAACCAGACCCCCCACAACTTTACTAAATCAAAATGACCTTTAAACTTTCATTAATATATTTTAAGCAGAAGTAACACAAACAAAAAATTGCTGCTGCACAAACCAGCACAAACATCCAGATGAAAATTACTTCACACAAATAATCTCCAAATGCTGCCAGTCTAAAATAATCTGCAATGTAAACTGATAGAAAACAAATATATGCATATGTGGACTGATCTCAGCTTAATATTCTCCTAACTTAACTTGAAATAAAATCCTAGAACTGCTGTGGGATGTGTTCATATCTGACAGAATCTAAGCTGAAAATGTATGCATGTTTGATAATGAGATGTTCAATCTAATCTAATCAATGATAATGCATGTTCAATCTGTTGTTCCTGTGTGTGCCTGTAGAGGACAGTGTGATAAAGTGGTGGCAGTGAGTCTTACGTTTTCAGACACACAGGGTCCTTTTGCACTCAGAGACACACAGGGGCCGATCGCGCCACACACTTTGATCTCTCTGGATGTCTGCAGCAGGACAGAACAACATTCATTATTGCTGGAACAGATGAGCCGGGAAGAGCTCTGCTGCCTCCTGCTGGCTTTCTGGTTCATACCTTGACCTCAAGTGTGGCAGAAAACGCCATCTTGAAAGATCCCTGGACGTCTTTGGTGAAAACCCTCTGGAAGGTTTGTTTGAACAGAGACGTGTTGAAGGAGTCGGCCATCACCATGTATCCTCTGACAAAACAGAAAAGACATTGAAAAAAATAAATAAATAAAATACATTTCTTACAACCATTTGTACAAGCAACCAACTAACTACATTCAAAATGTCATCCAGAAGTGAGCAGTGTAAGCATATTACTAAACTGTTACAGAAGCTATGATAATTATTACAGAAACAAAGAAGCAATTAAAAATGCTATAAATGTGCTACTTTATGGAATGTTTATTTTTTGTTCACCTATATATAGTCAGATTATGATGCCCTGTAAAAGTACTCACTGCTTCAACTGTTTCCCCTTTTGACACATTATGACCACAAACAAGTCCAAACCTTCAACCAGCATGAAAGCAATTTGATTAGAGATGCACCTATCCAATATTAATAATAAAAACAATTATATAATAATCATCATCATAATCATAATTTGTGTATGATTTTAATGTTCTAGCATTCCATTTTCAAGCAGCTATTTATGTTCCTTTTTCAAAACCTCGGCTGCACAGACTAAGTGCTCAGGTCCAGCTGGGCTTTAGAATTGAGACCTGGACATGGATCAGTGTTTTTTGAGGAAAGCATTATGAAACTCAGGGTGCCTACAACAGACATCCAGATGTGTGTGTTTACCCTGTGTAGTTGGGGCAGCATTTCATCTCCAGCAAACCCGTCTGATCAAGAGCGCAGGCGTAAATGTCGATGATGTGGCCATTAGTGGAAGCTCTGTTAGCAAGAGCCTCGAAATGCTGCGACACACAGATCAACACACACAGTTTAGACACAGAGGTTTAACCCCAGGCTGCTGGAATGCAACTTCACACCTCAAGTAAAACAGATTTAGTGTTGGTCGATTATTTCTGTACTATAGTGCCAACTAATGAAATGCCAAATCCTTTCCACACTGAAACAACACATCTTGATACCCTTGAAATAAAACTAAACTAACTCACAAACAAACAAACAAACAACTTTTCAACTAAATATATGAGATTGTTTTAAGTCAATAATTCTTGAATATTGATATAAAAAGTACTAATTAGATAGGCAGGTTTATGAACTTACAAGACATTTTTCCCATGTGATAGGTGAAAAAAACTGCCAGTGGAACTAGTAGGTTATTATTACTGTTAAGAAACTAACTTAAAATAACCTATTATGTCTTGCTAAAAGTTGCTTGTAAACTCCTTGTGAGTTTAAAGTGAACTAATCTATTTGCATTGGAAACTAAACCAAAACTATTTGTTAAGACTGTGTGTTTTGCAGTCTGTCAGTTGGTATGTTGTCCTTGGTTCAATGGCTGCCCTGTAAAGCACTTTGACTCTGGCTGCAGAATCTCATGTTTTCCAGGGAGGGAGATCCTGTCCCACACCAAGACACTTCCAGTTTTCTTTACAATTTGAATTAATATGAGTCAATCAAGTTAGAATGATCAATGAAGTATTTTTTAATTTGAATTGAACGTGAATAAAACACTTTACATAACCTGAGGTGCCAAAGTGCTGTACAGAATTCATAAATACATTTTAAAATATTACAAATAGCGTTATAAAAGACAGAATTCAAAAATTCAAAATACTTTTAAAATTAGCCTAATAATTAGTTGTCTAATTATCATCTCTTCAGACATTTTGCTGTGATTATTGAAGGTTGTTTCTTCTAAAAACTGTAAAAGCACACTGATTGTAGGAAAAGTGCAGTAGTAATGACATTTGACTGAATAAAAAGACATTTTTGACTTTATGGACACAGACTGTAGGAGTGACTCACCTTAGTGGCTTTCTTCATGAACTTGGCATTGTCCTTCTCGATGTCATGCCAGGACCTGATGGGGGTCTTCAACTCGTCCCCGACCACCATCCCTGGTCCCTGTGTCCCCGGGCCCCCGATGAACGTCATGATCCGGGCGCCGGTGTTAGGGAAGGTGCACTGAATGGAGGGAGAGTCGGTCAGATTTTGCACGGCGTTGTCCTGACGATGAGACCTGAGACCTGACCCCTCACCTCCAGAAGCCCCACAGCAATAGACATGGCGACACCCAGCGAGCGCAGCGGCCTCTTCCCCTGAGTGACCGGCCAGGGGTCGCGCTGCAGCTCCCCCAACAGGTCAGTCAGGTTCATGTCAATTTTCTGCACTGGCTGCAGGAACCTGAAGTCACAAAGAGAAACAGGAGCCCGGCACTCGGCCACCACACTTTAATCAAGTGACAAAAATACTAAATGTACTGATGTCTTGACTCAAACAACTTAGAGCTGTAGAATGCAACTTTTATGGAAAAAAAAATATATATATATATTTTTTACATATTTGTTAAAACTATCATTATGTCCAGAAAGTATGAGACAAATATTTGGAAAAAAATAAAAATCAAGATTTTCTTCCTTTATGAACTTGCCAGTGGTTCTACTGCCATCTGCAGAAATACAATTCTCGGTCAGAAACAACCAATCACAGTCAGGGGGAGGGTCTTAGCACTCTCCATTACATCCAGCCCCGTGTAGTCAATACAGACTCAAGATTACTGGTTTTCTGCAAATGTGTTAATGATAGAAAATCAACCTAACTTTACAAAAAAAATGTTAATTCGCCATCACTGGTGGCTACGTGAGTTAGCCTTGGTATTCATGACAGGCTCTGCTGTGGGGGAGCAGAGAGCAAGGATGAGCAGAGCATACAGGTGACTGACAGTGGTAAGACCCGCCTCCTGGCTCTGATTGGTTGTTTTTGCAGTAGGACCACAGGGAAGAGGCAGAGAAGCTTCACTGTTCACAGCTCGTCTGTCTTATATTATATTATGTTATAGGGCAGGAGTCCCCAAAGTCGGTTTTAGTTCTGTCCCTGGTTTTACACACCTGCTTCAAATGATGGCTCATTAGAGGCCTAAGCAGAACATTGACTTGCTGAGGAGGTTGTTACAACACCAAGGAGAGAAGTAAAACATGCAGGATGCTGGACCTCGAGGACAAACTTTGGACACCCCTGTTATAGGGCATAGTGACAGTTTTAACAAATATGTAAAAAAGCCCATTTTATAAAAGTTACATACTGTCTCTAAAATCGGTGCTGGTGGGTGAGTCTGGATATTGGCTGGTCAGCATTTCTAATGATCTTACCTGTTGGACAGAGGCTGCTGGGAGGTTTGAGGCCCACGACCCTGAGCTGCAGAGGGCTTTGTTAGACCGAGCATGTCCTGCAACAAAAATCATATCGTATTATATGTTTATCATAGGACCATGTCTTTGACCTTTTAAGCTGTGAAGGATTAAAGAGCCCAAAACCTGGACAGGTAAATATTGAGACCTAAGGGTGGAGCTATAGGACTTCAGGTTTTATCACAATATTGTGTTGTGATAACACTAAAAATAACTATTATTACTTTATTAGGTAACTGTATGGCTGTTAAAGCATGACACAGCGTTTGTAATACGCTACTTTGGGTCACCGGTCACATAAAATGTGATTGGCATCACCAAAGCATATTCTGATTCTGAATCCTGACAATACAGACAGCGCTGGGTGGTTTTAAACATCACTAATTGAAATTTATTGTGAAAACGACAAACCAAAATTCTCATCGCAATAAGAAATTTATCACGATAAATGATAAACGACACCATAAATGACCAGGATCCCGTTTACCTGCAGCTGCTTAGCGTTCAGGTCCTTTGTGCCTCTGAAGACGTAACTCTTGGAGATCCCCTCACAGCCCAGCTCGTGGACCTGGACCATGCGTCCAAAGGTGATGAGTCCCACCAGAGCGGTGGGGGGCAGCAGAGACAGGGACATCTGCAGAGACTCTTTCAGAGCCTGCAAGTCCTCGTCCTCCATGCAGGTGTCCACCACGTACAGGAAGACAAGCGGCATCTGAGGGCCCCGCTGGTGCCGGAAAACAGAGTTGGGTCAAGCATCTGGCAGCGAGGCGAGCCGCTCGTCGGTCTCACGCTGCAACTTTCTCACCTGCACAACATACTCGATGGTGGAGAAGTGAGGCAGCAGCTCAGCAGGCTGGTTCACCTCTGAGATGCCAGCGTAGGATGGAGGAAACTGAGAAGAGGAGGGTCGGGTGTCAGACTCTCTGGATGGCTGTACTCCCGTCCAACAGCAGGACCCCACTCACCTGGTTCCTCTGGTAGCAGAAGTTACAGGCCCACAGCTTGGCTCTGTAGTCCACTTGGCTGAAACAGGAGGAGAGGAAAACAGACGGACAGTGAAGGTGCAGGAGGAAAATATAGATATTTTTTGAATAATTATGTTTTATTTAGGTTATCTTAGCCGGTCAGCTAAGCTAACCCACTGGTAATTTAAGTTACAAAATTTTACACACAAACCTGCTTTTTTAAAAAAATAGAAACGGATGGAATTTGATACCATATGGTTATAGTTTTAGATAAATGTTCCAGTTGTTTTCTCTTGTCTTTTCCTCTTGTCAGTCACATAATTCATTGAATAAATATAGTTTGGAAAGAGAACAAATTATGGCATGAGTAAAAATTAGATGCACAAATATGTAGAGTATAATACAAATCTGGATGAGACAGTTGGAGGTTTGTTTTCTTCTTACTCCACTTCAAACTGAACATGGAAGATTTGTTTTTTTATGTTTGATTATTATTATGACATTTTATTGTTTTCTTAATCGTGAGACACTTTACTTGTTCAAAATAAATCAAAATTTAATTTCATTAATTGAAACAGAATCTCTAGACTGTTTCAATAGAAAATTGGTTTCTGAATTTAACAGTGACCCTTAAAAAAATAATAATAATGATCAAATCGTTGGACACGGAAAGATTTGCATCTCTAAGGGACAAAGTTCTACACAGACTGGTGAGTTACACACAGGTGGAAGGGCAGCAGGTGAAGCGTACCAGAGTGGGTTGAGGACGGCACGGCAGGTGGCACGGCTGCACAGGACGGGTTCGTACTGGATTGGGGGCAGGTCACTTCTCTCCCGCAGCGGTGTGAACAGAGCGGCCACCGGCACCACCATGCGGGTCGCCTCCAGACGGCTGGAGGGCCAGACGTTCCAACTGAAGCGGACGCCGTCGCGCTCCTCGTTCTGAGCGATGTACTCAGCGAAGGTGGCCATGTCGAAGCAGGGGTCACAAGGTCACAGGAAAGCTGTGGGGGTTGGCAGATTTAGAGTACAGTAAACAACAAGCACAATGCTCAGTGGCACGTCAGGGTTCAAAGGTTAAATATGTCAATCAAGACACGGTAAAGAGTCAAACTTTCGTTTCTCTTCTTGCAACTGATCACAACACAGTTTCCATGTAGTGGGAATAATTGCTGCTTTTCTGTTTTAAATCAATGCAGTTGATTGTCGTCACATTTTTATTTGGAATTGTTGTGTGATGATTAAAATTAGCTTAGTGCTTTATTTAATGCAAAGATCCACTATTTTTCACTTCTGTTACAGATACCAATATCTGAGGTCTAGTATCGGCCAATTAGATCCAATACAGAAAAACAGCTGAAATGACATAAAAGTTTTCTTTAAAAAAAACATATGTAAATGTACTGAATTACAAATTAATTTGCCAACTTTGCACTAGTACATCACACTGAAATATACCAATAAATTGACTAGCTTCAACATGGAAAAACAGCTTTCATTTGTTCAGTCAGTGTAATTAGGAGTAGATCAGCTAATGGAAAACAAACAATAAAGAAACTGAAACTGATTAAAATAAAAGGCTGACTACATATTTATAAATTTATATTATATTTAGAATTCTTACAATTCAGAATTCTAAATATAATGTAAAATGAATAACAAAGCATGACATCACTCAGAGACCAAAACACAAAATTAGACTTATGGATCAGGTTCTCTATCATCGATACCAATTCTAGAATTTTCCCACTTATTTAAGGCTTTACTACATAATCCATTCCACAGTTTTCAGCTTTGTATTTGCAAATAGGTTTAGAAATCCAGGTGTCATTTTCATGGCCACTTTACAATTATGCATAAACTGAACTTTGAGGTGATAAAATGTGGAAAAGTTTAAGCCTAACCTCCTTTACCCCCATATAAAGACATGATCTGGAGACTAGTTAGCGAGTTGGCAACAGATTTCAGAGAACAAATGCAGGATGTTGCTGCAGCAGCATCGGGCTTATTGATCAGACTTTAAATGTCTGGGAGGAAAGTTGCTTCTGTTAAGTGGACAATCCTTCAGCTACGAGATCATTCTTTATCCAACTCTCAATATGTTTATTGTCACAGAGAGACCAGCACCCTGGGCAGTTTTCACTGACTTGGTTATACTTTGGCTCACATTAACTTTAAGCATATTTATATATTCAAAGAAAGGTGTGTAGAACAGCACAAGTCTTTAGCCTGACTGACATCACTAGGTTCATTGTCTGTTTCGTGTTTACAGCTGATAAATATGGACTTCCAAAGATGCTAAACAAATCCGTTTAAACCTCAGGTCATCTCCTGCTGCCAGGCGGTGGGTGGCAGCTTCACTCAGGCTGCCCAGAAGCAGCTCCGGCCCATACAGGAGTAGAATGTGTTCCAGGCGAAGCCAAAGACCTGACGGGTGCAGCGGAGAGTGTTTCAAAAGAAAGTCAGAACTTACCGCTGCTGCGAACCCGCCGCTCCTCTCCTCGCGCTGACAACGAAGCAAAACAATATGGCGGCAGCGGTTGCCACGTCAACACACAGAAGGTATGCGAAGGAAGAGGTCTCACTCTGAGTGAAACAGAGAAGCCACATTCCTCGTCGCTCCAAACACATCACAAACAATAAACTTTAATAATTACTATTCTACTAAAACAACAATATTAGTTGTCACAACTCATAACAGGGAAAAGTACATAATACATAATAAATTAATAGAACTATTACTGGTGAAAAACGGAGCTGCTCTAATATTTTGCCAGGAACATCTCCATCTTTGTTAGGTTATTTCTGCTTAGAGGTGACATGTTGCAGCTCTGCTCTTGTAAGTTAAGCATTTGAATTTCTTCAAGATGAAGGATGTTTTTTTAAAGAGATTAACATAAGTTCAGTTCGCCGAAAGCCAGGTAGGAGATCTTGACAAAGATGCTTTACCCAACATGCAAAGCAGTCTGAATGGCAGAAAGCCAACACTGAACATCACCTCAAAACATCAGCCCCACAAAGAACATCATTTCATAATTCTCTGAGATCTGGTTTGTTTGTATATTTTTAATAACATGGAAATAAAGCATTTTCTTTTAATTCAGAGCTACATAATCATCATCAGGGTTTTCCTAAACTTTTTAAAAGCCATCCATCCATTTTCTTGCACCCTTATCCCTAGTGGGGTCTGGAGGGATGCTGGTGCCCATCTCCAGCAAGACATTTCGGTTGAGAGGAGGAGTCACCCTGGACAGATTGCCAGTCCATTGCAGGACAACACAGAGAGACAGGACAAACAAACATACACTCACTCAGACACACAGAGACAGAACAAACAGCCATTCACACACTCATACCTAGGGAGGATCAAACTCAGGACCTTCTTGCTGCAACAGTCCTACCTACTGCACCATTGTGCAGCTTAAAAACCTTAAAAAAGCTAAACTTGGTATAATTTTATCAGTCAATGAAATAAATACACAACAGGTTTAAAATGATGCAATAAAAATGTTTTATTATGACAAAAATACAGTCACTACTCAATTTCGTCCTGTGAAATTTACTCCTGTAATGGTTTATACTAGGTTTTAATTTTACATGAAAACATTTTACCAACCAAACATAATGAGGCCCGTTAAATATCAGCTCATCTTCCATAAGACGGGGGAGCATTTCAGAGATTTCTCTGACAAACAGAAACATTTGCTGAAAAGTTCAACTATTCCTTTAAACTCACAATTTACCTCCACTGTTTTTCTTAAAGGACAAACTGTATTTTATTTGTTGGTGCAAAGCAGCAAAATACAGGTTTTGCCCCAGTTCCTCCACCTGCAAGGAGGAGAAGAGTTTCCTCTTCTGTATTAAGGCATCAGCTGTGTGGGAGGTCACATGTTGTTAAATCCCATCATGCCTTTCATGTTGCCAGCGGCTCCTTGCTGGAACTGACGCATCATGGACTGAAGACCAGCCATGCCTCCTAAAACACACAAACATAACAGAATGTTTAACTGTTTGACTGATGAGCTGTGGGATGTTTAAATATATGCAGGGAAAAAAATAATAACATGAAGCAAAACTCATCAAGCTGGTGGAGTCCATTTCAACTCCAACTACTTTTAAAACCAAATCTGGATTTATGAAAGAAACAAGTTTAAAAAAAGTTTGTATGATTTTTTTAGGCGTTAATGTCTAGGGCATAACAATACATTTTATTCTGTATTGTTTTAGTAATTTTTTTCAGCTTTGTTCATGAAAGTGTGCTTTATAATGTTTATTTTCATAACACATTTAAAAGTGAGTGATAGTTATTTAAATATTTTCTGGCATTAAAGAGAAAATGAAAAAAGTTGTTCATGAATTAAACTTATTTCTGTTCAGACAGTGCAGGCTGATGCTGCTGCTAACAGACTTTAGGCAGGACATGTTGGAACAGTTCACTCAATTATTACTCTGATCTGTAAAATTCATCAACAGCTGATTCTCTTGACCTTGGCCCCTGTTAAAGACTTGAGGAGTTTTTGTAACTTAAAGTCTAACTGACATACAACCAAACTTATCAAAAGCAAAGGGAATACATCAGATCTAATATTCCTGGCTGAATAGAGTCAAGCAGTTTCTTTTAAAAGTTAATTACTATAACTCTGAAAGCTTCTTTAACTTGTGGGGTTTCCTAAAGGTTAATACTTATTATTTCCATTTGAAATTCTATATCTAGCAGGTACTCAGAATTTAAAAAAAAACTCTTACCATTTTATGTCAAGTGTAGTTTTAAATTATTTTTATACAATACCAGGCTGTGAAGTTAACATTCCTCAGTAACTGTGTCAGACTGATTTGCTGGATTTACTAAGGTATTTTGGTATTTCTCTACATCTTCCAAGTCCTTCACATCTGTTTTTGAGTCTTTTTATGAGCTCGTTATAATTAAAGAATTATTTCATTAAGTGAAGGTGTGAAGTGAGCTGTGGATGAATGTTCACTGTGGAAGTTGTACTGGAGAGCAGGTCTTACCCATATGATGCAGGACCCGAGGATCCATCATTTTGGCCATCTGCTGGTTCAGCTTGGCCATCTGAGATGGGTTCACATTTTTGGACATGTCTCCTCCTGGAACACCAAACATCACAAACATATTAGCCCATAAATCCAGGGATGCTTATATTTTCTAAAAACCTTGAGGTTGTTTTTTTTTTTTTATTGCTCTCCTTTCAGGTCATGATTTTGGGAAGTGTTGCATAAGCAACAGTAGATTTTACAAAGTGATTCATAGTTTTCTACATTTACACAGTCCTCCTTAAAAAGTAGTTATTAAATATCCAGACATGTTATCTCCATCCAGTCAGAAACTGATAAAGTGAGGAAAGACGTGTTGTTCAGTGGTTTGATCAAACACATCAACCATTACTCTTCTGATTAAGAAACATTGCATCACTACATCAGAACCAGATCAGAGTCTCCTCTAGGCATGAATTGTGGCACACTGGTACCTTTGAATAGTCCTTTGATGCCTCCCATCTTCTTCACCATCTGAGCAAACTTAGTGTACTGAGTAAGTAACTCCTGAACGTCTCTGGTGGCAACTCCAGATCCACGGGCCACCCTCTGGATCCGGTTGGGCTGTTTACTGAACAGCTTCGCTCCATCTTTACTGTCCAGTTCTGTAAAGCAAACGTAATGAGGTCAGTCAGAGATTTCACCCTCTCCGTTAATCTTTCATAGGTTGAGGTTATCAGAAATCCCTTTCAAACCAACGTCTACATTCAGATCTGCTTGACAGATTCAGAGAACAGTAGAGAGAGAGTAAGTGTCACAGTGTGTGTTACCCTGGTCATTCATGCTGTCCATGATGGTCATGAGTTTCTTCAATCTGGCCATTGATTCCTGTTCATTTCCTTTACTCATGAAATCTGTACCAAAGCCGGGAATCATACCCTGAATGCAACACACACACACACACACACACACACACACACACACACACACACACACACACACACACACACACACACACACAAAAAGTCAGGACAGATAGACAACTACTCTTCAAGGTTCTCAGATCAATCATCAATAAGGTCATTATGTATTAGATTATAGCATATCAACCCTTTTGAACATTGTATAGTTAGGGTGGCATACAACTTATGAAACTAACAGCATCTACTCATACAGATGCTGAATCAACATAGTTTTACTATTTACACATCAACAGAAATCCAGCAGCTACATGGGAAAAAAAAAGAACAGACAGTAAAAGATCTTAAAGACGACCTACTAAGCAAAATACTGCTTCTAAATACAGACCAAGCGCTTTTAAGAGAAAAGGAAGAAACAGCCATTTTTTTGTCAATAAGTTTATGCTTTTTGGTGTCTGGAAAAATGAGCCGTTTCAAAAACCTCCCGACTGTTAAGTCACAAAGTGCCATTTCCTACCAACCCAAGCTTGGTCAGTTGGTTTTACCGCTGAAGCAACTCATCGAATTTAAAGTGACAGAGGCCCTGTTGAGGAAATATAATCACAGGGTTTCCCCCAGAAAAGCTGCTAAGCCTGGCGCTCGGTGTGTGTGGGGGGGAGAGGGAGGTGCGCGCTAACGCTGAATGTGACAGGCAGCCAATCAGAAAGTCCGGACTCTGCACCTGCTTTGCTTTCGGAGGGGAAATTACCAGGGAATCCCAAACAGCTGAAACGGTGCAACGCTTAGCTTGGCGGTGGGGCTAGCAAATCAGGAAGCAGACTCTCCACCGGCTTTCTGAGGGGAACTTACCGAGGGGAATCCCAAACAGCTGAAACGCTAAGCCTGGCGGCAGGGCTAGCAAAGCATGGCAGCCCGCCCTGCTTATAATACACTGGGGGAAACCCTGAATCATTTTTAGTGTTTAGGAAATATAACCATTTTTAGTGTTTAGTTAGCTGAATCTTTTACTTAAATTTTGAAGAAGTTTGTGAAGTGAGTTCAAAAAGCAGGGAAAGCCAGGGCTGGGTTCAAAATACCAAAGATAAGTGATGATCGACAAAAGCTTTCAGGAGGTTGTAAAATAATATATCTTTGGAGGTAGAGGGTCCTATCTTTTTAAAACATCTTGGAGGACAGGAGGCACCCAGTTTTCAGAGCCTTCAGCAAACATCTGGCATGTTTAAACTATTGAACTGTAAACTTCTGAACTTTAAAGCTGTGAACTTTTAAACTCTCAGACTATTAACATCATATAGATTACTTTTAATATTGCATGCTCTCACTGAATATTGTATTATTTAGTCTTAGGATTAACTTAGTCGATGATGAATGTATTTGAAAATGTTTTGTTCTGTATTAGAAAAACAGGAATTGTATCTGATTACATTCTGTAGACATTATAGTTATTGTATTAGTTTAATATCAAAGAGAACTTTGGAGGGAATAACAGAGTTAAAGATGTGGTCCTGGAAGAGCGGGAGGAACCAGAGTTCACAGATATCTGTGAAATCCTTTGATGTGGCTCTCCTTGCTTAAGAAGGAAGCCAGATAGTGGGAGAAAAACTACATTTAAAGTAAAAACTATTCAGGATATAGGAGATAACATTATTTAGTGAAATGGCCTGAGTATAGCTTAAAATGTATAACCTATTCTGGCACATTGACCTGCAGTTTACCTGAAACTCAACGGGAGTATTTGTTTAAAAAGCTTAAACCTGCACCTTTATCTGTTTTGGGTGGATTACCAGGGAGTTCCAGCTACGTCTCCTTAGACATCTGAAAAGTCATAAATTCAGCAGGACTTTAGGAGTCTGTTTAACTTCACTAACAAAAAAAAGGAAACTTCTCTTTGATCGTCCGAACAAAATTGCAGGGAGGTACTATATTCGGAGATGGTCAAGAACGACTTCCAGTTGGTGGAGCCGAGGTACGCCTCGTTTGAATATGCTAAAAGAAGGACACTCCCATAAGGAATAAAGGTTGATGCACAGAGAAATAATACAGAAAAAATAGCCGATCCGAGTTGCTTTTTCTCTGGCTCTTTTCTCCAAAGACGTCTTTGACTGTATGTTTGTCTTTTCACTCAGGTAACAAAGTGTATGTCTCTGTGTTTCTGTAATGCTCTGTCATGTCTTATACTTTCTTCTGATTGGATTAAATTTAGTACTTTTGTGACGTCAACACGCATTGTTGTGGTTCTGTCCCCACACGGGGTGGAGATGCAAAGAGAATCTGGGACCGGGAAGGAAATAGAGCCAAGTTGTATTTTCCTAAATTTAGATAATATTCCTTCTAACAGCCCTAAGAATGATTTGTACAACAAATGTGATAAACTTGTTTTGTCGCCCACAGAACCATCCCAGCCTGTTCAAGGAAGCATAATAGATAATTTGAGAGGAAGTCTTCAGTTACCATAATTTGTCCAAAGGGTCCCATCTTCATGATGTTCTGGAACTGCTCGTACATGTCCCTGAGCGTGAACTGACCTGCAGGTCAGAGATCAGGAGTGAGTAGCCGTGTCTGCAGCAGGTTCTGCAGCGGAGGCGTCTGGGTTCTCACCGTGTTTCAGTTTGTCTATCAGCTCCTCGTTGTCATCCAGCTTTAGCTCGTTCACTCTGTCAATCAGTCCTTCAATATCACCCATTCCTGCAACACAAACCATCTTTTGAATTGATGCAGAACTCTGACTGCATCTCTGCATGGGTTCAACAGCAGATTTAAATGTAGAGGTGAAAAATAAACACAACAAAGGACCAAAGTCCTTTATTCTGTGGGACTTTGGGACGTGTAGTCTGTGAGAAATAAAACACACTACATGAGAAATAAAAATATAATGTTCAGTTGCATCCCTCCTACCTGACCTCAACATGAAACTTGTGTGGTTCAGGTCTGACTCAGTTTTCCTGAGCTGTGTCTGTAGTTCTGCTGCTAAAGGCTAATGCTGCTAGAAACCAAATCTGCCATTTTTCTAAAGGTTTTTGTTTATTTAATTTCCCTTTGGATTAATAAAATATTTTTGGATTTGAATTTAACTAAATCATTGTTCCTACAGTATTGAAGTCACTACTCAAACAGATTGTCCAATCCTACTGATCAACTTAAAGCAGTTATTTTGACAGAGATCAGATCTTAAATACAGAAGGACAGGTGGATGGATGGAAAAAGACTAAAAAAAGGCACAGGACATAAAATGTGCAAACAAAACTAATTTTCTAAACTCTGTTTCCACAGATATCCAGAACTTATCCAGTCTGTGCTGGAACTCTGAAAATTCTAACTATTTGGGTAGATCTTTGCTTTTTTATGAAGCGCCACAGGATGGAATTACATATGATCCAAATTATGAACCAGATTTAAATCAAAGATTCCACTGAGCTCCACTGAAAAGAATCCCTGCAACATGGTTAGAAAGAAAGGTCATTTGCCCCAGAGGCAGTGATCAGATGTTAGAAAGATTAACTAACCCTAACCTTCATCTAACTAACAGAGTTACAATCTTGGTAGACCCAGCAGTTGCTGTAAGAGCAGAAACACAGGAGGGTTTTACCCAGCAGTTTGCTGATGAAAGGTTGAGTCTTAAACGGCTCGAAGTCGTCAATGTGTTCCCCTGTTCCGATGAATATGATGGGACTCCTGGTGGCCGCCACACTAACAACAGAATATCACAGAGTGAGGGTACATCATCGGCTCGCGGGCCAACCAGCGCCATGCAGCAGAGGTTCTTACGCGCTCAAAGCTCCGCCTCCTTTGGCGTGTCCATCTAGCTTTGTGACGATGACCGACGCTACGTCCACTTTGTCTTTGAAAGCTTTAGCCTGGGCTTCGCAGGCCTGACCGATGGATGCATCCATCACATACACAATGTTATCAGGTTGCTATGGGAACAGACAAAGGAGGAGCATAAAATATCATTAACAGTAGAGAAAAGAAAGTCCTTAGACACCAATAACACTTAAGACACTAGAGATGAACCGATCAGTTACTAATATCTGTATTGATCTTGATTTTGAAAAAATTATAGATTAGTTATCATGACAATGCCCCCCTATTTAAATAGGGGGACCGGAGGGTGTGCTCCAATTACAGAGGGGTCACACTCTTAAGCCTCCCTGGTAAGGTGTATTCAGGGGTCCTGGAGAGGAGAGTCCATCGGATTGTCAAACCTCGGATTCAGGAAGAGCAGTGTGGTTTTCGTCCTGGTCGTGGAACACTGGACCAGCTCTACACCCTCAGCAGGGTCCTGGAGGGTGCATGGGAGTTCGCCCAACCAGTCTACATGTGTTTTGTGGACTCGGAGAAGGCGTTCAACCGTGTCCCGTGGGAGGTTTTGTGTGGGGTTCTCTGAGAGTATGGGGTACCGGGCCCTTTGATACGGGCTGTCAGGTCCCTGTATGACTGGTGTCAGAGTCTGGTCTGCATTGCCGGCAGTAAGTCGGGCTCGTTTCCGGTGAGAGTTGGACTCCGCCAAGGCTGC
>CAEGAF010109417.1:0-14908 GCA_903067075.1 Micropoecilia bifurca | reverse complement strand
GTGTGAGTGTGTGTGTGCATGGTTGTTTGTCCTGTGTGTCTCTGTGTTGCCCTGCGACAGACTGGCGACCTGTCCAGGACGTACCCCACCTCTCGCCCGGAACGCCAGCTGGAGATAGGCACCAGCAACTCCCGACCCCACTAAGGGACAAGGGTGCAAGAAAATGGATGGATGGATGGATGGGACCCCTGATGGCAATGTTGACTTTATTTGGATTTAACAGAAGTGGAAATAATTCATATTCATTTTAAGTGTATTTTTTGATTAGTTTTTAAGACTCGTTGTGGGTTTGTATAGGAGTTCACTGACAATAGCATATTTTTACTTTTTCTGCCTACTTAACATCTTTTTACACGAAAACACGGTGGACCGCCTCGGCGCCCCGACCAACAGGCTTAGCAAGTTTTCTAGGGGAAACCCTGAACAGTTAAATATAAACTGAAAACTTGCATCAGTTAAATTTTCAGTCTAAGAATAGAGATGTACATAGTTGTGACACCAGTGATTTTCTTAACTATTAAAAGACAAGCCACGTTTATTCGGAGAAATAAACGTTCTCCGATTTTCTTTCTCATTTTCTGATTTTCTTTAAATTAGACTAGAGGCAAAGTAAAACTTGTTTACTTCAATGAGTTTTGAACATCTTTACCAGGAGTGACAGTAATTGTTGAGGTGGGTGTAAATCTATTTTAAAAAAACACATCGAAATACTCATCCAATCAGCATGGAGGAAATGGATGTTTGAAAAAAGTAGAAATGATGATGGTTGCAAAAACAAAACGGTATGACTGGGATTGTTATCTTTCCTGCTTGAGCTGGTGCTTTTCAACTAACGCAAATATAAAGTAAATGTTTGTTGTTGACTACAAACTACCTGGAAAGTAAAGATTATTTTTAGGACATCATGGCAGAAATCCAGTCTGCTAATTTAAAAAAAAGAATGAAAGAGAGAAAATACAAAATAATGTATTTGAGGTGAACTGTTAACTAACATTCTATTAAACTACAGATACACTGTACTACAAATACAGCACAGAATTCAAGTTCGTTTAAAAAACAAAAAAGCATGGAGAGATTTAAACACTGCTGTGGTTCATTTGTGCAGCTGCATGGAGACAGGAAGAGAGTGAGATCCAGTTTCAGGTTACATATCAGTCAAATCCTGCACTTCAAAGACCTGACCACATCAAAACAAGTCACATTACACTCAGCAAATTTACACAAAGACAATCAAAGCTTTGCTTTTTTAGGCAAAAAGGTTTTGATGGGTTTTTTTCTGTGTGTGATTCACTATTAAAGTTTAAAGAATGTTTTTTGGTTTTGTCAGCGGTTATTTAATAAAGTAGACCATAAATCCCGAAAAACACAAGAACATACAATTCTCACCATCTAAAGCCAAAATTTTCAGCGAAACTTGTACTCTGTCTCCACTTGTTGCTTTTTCACTCATTTAGCTAAAGTCTACCCTCCCCCCTTTCCCTGAACCAGGTATGTAGTTCAGGGAATTTGCAATTTGAAGTCAACCTTCAAATTGCAAGTTACCTGAAAGAATTACACTTTTAGAGAAGACTGTGTTCGGTCTTGTGAATTCTACAAAAAAAAAAAAAAAAAAAAAATCTGTAGATGCATAAAAAAAAGGTTAATTGCTCTAAAGCTTTTCAAATTTCTTCAAAATGGTTAATCATTCTCGATTTTCAACTCCCAGGGAGCATGTATGCTCTTACACTGCGCTGTTTTATAGCTAACGCCTCTGACAGGGCTGCAGCTGGCTTCTTAGGGCAGTGTGAGAGGAGTGTGTGTGTTTTTAGTAAACCAGACGTCCCCTCCCCCTTTTATCCCCGGCACTTCTGCTGTGAGGAATGTGTGGTCCGCCTCCTACGCTGGACGGCTGTGCCAGCATTCCTGACGAACAGAAGAAAAAGAGGGGGGAGGAACAAGAAGGACGATGAAGGGACACTGAGAAAATGACTGAGAGCTATCGGCCCTCAACTTTGGGAGTTCTGCTCTTACAAAGGGGTAAAGGTGACACCATGTTCAGGGTTGGCAACAAAAAGAGGGTGGGCTTAAAAAAAAGAGAGAAACCATTGCTTCCTAAATTGTCCTCAAGCCCCCATCATAACCTCCACCAACCCTTTTAACCCCTATCCACACACACCATAAAACCCTACAGGGGATTCCTGGAATACCACCCTTTAACCCGAGCAAACTCCTGGTTTCTGTGTAACACGAGTGTAAACACCCGCTTTCCTCCGCTGTCTCAAGCACAAGTTGCTCAAAAACAGCTCATTCTTCCACTGAAGCCACATCAGTTCATGTCCCATCCTGCCTTTCTAGAAAAACCGAGGACATTCAGCGCAAGAAATGGCTAATAAACAGACACACACCTTCGAATTCTCTCTTGTGTCAAGCCGTCAAGCTGCGACCTGCCACCGACCTATCCCACATCCAGTGGGGCAGAGGCCACAATTTCATCGGCTCTCCGCGAGGAAGAGCCGCAGAGTGCGAGCCACCGTGTGTTTTTTTTCTGCGTAAATCAGTCTGACGTGCCAGACTGTCCGCTGCACATTGACCCCCGCGTGCACTCTTCACAGCTACCTAACATGTTCATTCACAGGCCTGCTAACACACTCCCAGACTACGCACGGTGGCAAGAGGAAATAATGGCAATGATTGACGACGTTGAAGCTATTTTTGCTCTGCGCTCTTGCCATCGATTAGAAAATACAGCAAATCCAAAGGATAAAGCTGCACAGTATAAGAAAAACACCTTTTTATCAACTTGCTAAAATATCTCTAAAAATATGTTGGCAATTATTTAAATGTCTGAATTTAAAAAAAAAAAAACTATTTGTTGAATTAAAACTCAAAGAGTTACCACAGAGGATTTTAATACTTTTGCTTGCAAGATGCTGGAAATGTGATCAGGAACATGCCGCAACATATTCCTCACACAGCTGCAGATGTTTTAACCCACAATAACAAACAACAAAATTACAAAACGTAAACTTCCAACATTTGAACCATCTGGCCCCCATTGTACGCCAAACAGCCTCATTTAAAGTCACACTCTCTTTGCCCATAAACCAGAGATTTATTTGAGACTTTTTACCTGGTGGCTTCTTGTTCCAGACGGGAAACATTGGGGACATAGAACATGACTCCAAAAAACAGCTGAGGCTCATTGCCAAACTTGTCCAGCTGTTTCTTGAGGGGTTTCTCGAGTTCTACCCAGCGCTGCGCTGGTGTCTGGGTCTTTCCTTGGAACCACAGTCCAAAGAAATGGGTCTGCAAACCGAAAAGAGAAAAGAATATAAGGTCGTTAGGTTAACTCACGGACACAACATTTTATTCCACCTATCAGCTGTCTCTTGGAGTTCACAAGCAATTACACGGGCCTTACTGGCTAAAATGTATTGTCAATACAAATACATACAAGCAGGGAGATAAATATTTTTGTTATAGGATTTAAAACCAACACTGTTGATCGAGCATTAAAAACTATAAACATTTACCTTTAGATTTTTCCACATTTCATTTTACACCTACTTTGTTTTAACTGCAACAACTCATGAGCGTTAGAAATTATTGTTTGTGTCTCTTATAAAACAGTGACCTGATCTGTATTGCTAATTTTAAACTTTTTTCCCCCACTAGCTTTAAAATAACATTTCTGCGCTTCATTTACAGAGAAGCGTTGACATTTATGTGTGTGTGTGTGTGTGTGTGTGTGTGTGTGTGTGTGTGTGTGTGTGTGTGTGTGTGTGTGTGTGTGTGTGTGTCGTTGTCTGTTAGTCACCGGTGCCACAGAGATAAACACATCTGTTTCCTCTGTGTTACTTAACCTTCCTTTAATAAAATTGCTCCAGCTGGAGGCATCAGCTACCGCATACAGTGCTCGCATAACAAAGTCACTCTTATGTATACTGACGGTAAGAGATGAAGCGACAGACCCACACAACGTCCTGAGATAAAGTGCACAAAGGAGGCAGATGGCTGCTAAAGTTGTGGTGTTGCGCCCCTTTATTCATAGCATCGCTGACACCTGGCAAATACTACAACACTGTGTGAGTGTGCATTAATACACCGCACCTCAGAGACTCACTCAAACACACACAGTCATCAGTTTCCATCATGCTTCAAGCAAACACACATCCCCATAGCATGATTATGCCACTACCGTGTGTCACTATACAAAGGATACCCAGTCTGGTGTCTGCCGTGGTCTTTATAGTACAATTGTTAATTAACTTCTTTTTTTTAACCAATAGGGCTGCATGATGTCAGGAGGACATGCAATTGTGATACTGTTGCTGAATATTGCAATAGTATAAATTGCTATTAATCCGCAATTTCCTACATATCTTCCTTAGCTTGCAGCATTACATTGTCAGAGTTTTAGCATTTCAGCCACTAAAGCTAAATATTTAATGTTGGCGTCATAGAGTAAAATCACTCTCTAACAAAAGATTGCATCCCAGCAGTTTGTTGCTATAGCAACATTGTAAATGTTTGTTTTAAGATGTTGACTGCGCAGCTCTACAAACAAACCTCTGAGTCCTAAAACATCTATAGTTATACCAGAAAAAATAATTACACAGTGATAAACCAGTCATTGGACAGATTCACTAATCTGCACTGGGTTTTATTTTGAGGGTTTTAAGTAAACGGGACTGAACACAAATGAAGGTCGAATTTCCAAGTTTCTAATTGTAAAAACACTTAACTCCATGTATTGAAGCACATTTCAAAAGATATGAAAACTTCTGACACAGTATAGATGAAGAAAACATAAAACTCAGGACAGAAACAATGAGGGTTTAAAACAGAGAACTACAGAGGAGGTGGAAGGGAGGAGCACACAGAGGCAAAGGGGAGGTTAATTGTGACGAGGTGATGAGCACCGTTTCTTTCTTGTGTCCTGACAAGAGGATGGAGGTAGCCACGCTTCGTTAGAGACAAACAACAGCGACAGAGGAAGGCAAGGAGACACACGCTGGGTGTCAGGAGCAAAGTGTGACAATCACACAAGCAAAGACAATAAGCCAACACTGTCTCTAATGCCACATTATGTAGGACTTCAATTAAACCCCAGTAGATTGTACAGATTACATCCTGCCCTCTTATTTTGTGTTTTTAAGCAGCGTCAGAAAGTAAGGCACTGACCTCCCGCAGCTCCAGCCTCTGGGCCACTGCCTCCAGACATTCCTGTCCCGTACTATCCACCGACAGGGTGCATTCAATCACATTGTTGTCCAGCAGCCGGATTCTTGTTACAAAGTAGTTCTTGCTCAGGACGTTGTAGCGCCGCGTGCGCCGCAGCTTCAGCCCGAAGGGCATGGCGGATCAAGGCGGGGGTCGCGGCTCAGTCAAAGGCCAAAAGTCACCCGAGGGCAAAGCGAGTGACGAAGAGGAGAGGGGAGGTTCTATGACCTGCCCGTCGCTCTCCTCACTCTCGCGCGACGCCGGCCACACCACCGGACAGAGAGATGCACCCAGGCAAGGCGCTGGCCCATTCCCAAAGATGTCCAGAGAGGAGGAGAACGAGGAGGGTTACAACGAGGAGGATGAGCAGATGCTGTAAAGACGGGAAAAAAAAGTCAATAACGACATAGCAAAAATGCGTCATATTTTACAGAACCTCTTTGAACCTTATTATGACTCTCCGAACCTAGATAGGAGCAATAACAATGAGCTTCTTATCAGTAAACAAACTTCTTATCAAAACTTCCCACATCATGGTTTCCAGAGATGCTGTCTTGTCTTCTCTCATAAAGAAACAGAATCATACAAATAGAAAGAACTAGTAGAATTTCTAACAATAGCAGCGAAAGTAATATTACGTTGAACATAAAAGCTTCACATGGATTTATCCTATAGCTCGACACAGCTTAGCTCTCCTCATACCAGATCAGGCAGAGACGATAGACAGAGGCAGTGGTCAGCAGCTGCAAATATCCATCCAGAACAAGTAGCTTAATTAAATATGCCAGGGTGAAAATTGTTCAGGGTGCAACTGGCAGATTGGCTATGTTTCTTTACCCTGTGGCCATGTGATCCCCTTTCTAATTTCACCCTGTGTAAATGCCCATATGGCTGATATCAAAAACTGGCATTGCTCAGGATACCAACAAGCATGATGTGATGAGCATGGAGTTTGTTCACTGAATACATAGAAATCGTTGAATGAAAAATCCCAAAACCTGGAAATTTGTACAATTTCAGTCCTTAAAACTCTAATAAGAACCTTGCTAAGCAGGTTAGGCAGTGACAGTAGCAACTTTAAAATACTTGATTTTAATTCCTCAAGTAAATATTTGAAAGATAAAGGAAGAAATGCACAAGAGAAACTTAGCAGATGTTAAAATTTGACACACACAAAAAAAAATCCCCTGTGAGAAGGAGATGAGCAGCAGAAAGAAAGAGAGAGGAGGAGGAGGAGTGGATGTGTTGCTTCTTGTCCCGGGTTCTGGCAACGCGCTCCTCCTAATAGTCAGCTTGGATCCCGGCCCAGATTCCTTTCTGCCCTGACGAGGGAAAACAGAGCACACCTGACACGAGCATACACCACAAAGAGGAGCAGAGTGCGAGTGGTGTGTGTGTGATGTGGCTGAGTGAGCAGGAAGGAATAAAAAATAAAATTTAAATTAAAAAAAAAAATCATGTACCGCAGCTTGAATGAAAGCTGTCGAGAACCTAAAAAACATCCGTGTTGATTGCTTCAATGTGAGCCACACTTTGCTTCACCGCCTGCCTGTTGCAACAGCAGTAACCCTTCTGGAAGCCACAGCACACCACATTCCTGACCTCTGAATCCAACTGCAGGTTACGCACAACAAGTTATCATCTTATTTGTACACTTTTGGGAGGCGTTCATCTGCGCACACACACACAACGCGAGAAAGCCACCGATGGGTTATATTTGGTGGCTAAGTCAGCGTAGCTTTGGGATATGTGGCCATCGTGACCCCGGCGGTCGCCTTCGCCCCCATCCGGCTCTGGCTTAAGGGAAAGTGACATCATTACAGTAAAACCTTCCCAAATCGTCTCAATAAAAAAAAAAAAGGTTCCCAGGAACACAAATCTGCAAAATCACTGTCGACAATTATACAGGCGTAAACATACAGAGACATACTTTCACTGCAGTGTACAAACGTAGACTTGCATGAACAGGGCACACCACAAACACATACAAATGATCTCTCTCAAACACACACACACACACACACACACACACACACACACACACACACCAAGTTCCTTGGAGGTTAGCCGAAAGACTAGACAGCACTTGGTGCTACCCTAAGCCAGTAATCAGCGGAGCGGTTTGGGTGTGTGTGGTGGGGTAATGCAGACGGAGGGACGGACAATAGCTTGGGATCGGACCAACTCCTTGATGCAAAAAATAAATAAATAAAGCAAAAGAATGTTGCTGCAAAATCCTTGCCATCGTGTTTATTTCCAAAAACAGCCCCATACGCTTAGAAATTTGCACGTTGTAATTTTGTGGTGTGGCAAAAACCGAGGGAGAAAACTGAGTGAACAGTGTTTGCTTGTATTTTTAAGGGGGAGTGAGCTTTGTCTAAATATACGTGAAACCAGGTTTTTTTTTTTCATTCTCTTTGTCCCCTCCGAAGTGATATGACAAAGGCAAACCGCTTCTTTTCTCTCTCTGTGTGCTTAAACCACCGAGACCATCCACAATTACACAGGATCTTTTCTTTTATAACAGTTTAAGATGCATTGTGGGAAGTTTTTGACCTTCATCATTACGGATAATTCAAAGTGGTCAATGGAAGTCAGTTTTCCACAGAAAGTTTTATACTTTCACCGAATTAATTAAAAATAAAGCTGGACCACTGTTCCCATAGCAACATAGAAATTGTGTTGCATTTTCCTGTCAACCTCGCAACAGACCGATATGGTATTTTTCTGTTTTTATTAGGTAAAGCACTTTGAAATGCCTTGCTGCTGAAATGTGCTATGCAAATAAAATTGGATTGATTGATTAATTGATTTCTTATTGGCAATGCACCATATTCTGGAAGAGAGGGCCTGACAGGTGTGCAGCATCAACTATGTAAGAGGGGGGTTAGAATTAATGTGTCAGCAGCCGACAAAAGAAGCTATAATATGAGCTAATAAACTATGCTGATACAGGTTTCTGCCCTCAGGATTGAAACTTTTGCCGCTAACCACCTTTGTACAAAATAAGGTGTTTCTTTTTCTCCCAAGAGCCACTTGATGATATCACAAACCCAAACTTGCAAAGATAAGCACTACAACCAACCTGGTGGCATTACGCAATCAAAACAAATTGTGCATAAAGTGTAATATCATACCTGTAGGCAAGACTAAATTACTAACCTTAAATATGATTCATTGGAAAAGGCCCCAGAAGCTATTACTGAAAAGCACTTGATTTCAAACAAACAAACAAAAAAGAAGTAATTTATTACTCACTCCAACATCTGCTCAGAACCAGAGCTGCTGATTTGTCTCTGCTGTTGGCGCAGGGCAGCCCCATTCAGTCCCACACAATAGTGGGAACAAACCAGCACTTTGTCACCTACCGCCAAATCCATTAGACGAAGGCCACAGAGAGCCGAGGAGGCAAGTGTAGCGTGCGTAACTCAATCAATCTGATCTCTGTCGCTCTGTTATGTCTCAAATACCAACACCGTCTCATCCCGCCCTCCGCTCCCCCCCTTCGGCCCTGGCCCCACATGAGCGCTATAGCAAAACAAATGGCCAGAGAGCTTCACAGCTCATAACCACGCTTCCTCTGGCGCACTCTTTTTACGGTTTGAAGCCAAACTATACCTGGATCGAATGTCGGGACAGCGTATCAGGTGGTGTTTAGACGATGTGGCATAAGAAGGGTCGGGTCGTAAATGCAAATTGAGTTGGGGGTTTTTTTTCCTCAAAAATGAAACACTTCCAAAAAAAAACCCTCTGATTTCCTGACACCTCAGCCAATTAGACTTTATATTTATTTCAAATTTAAACTTTATCAAAAGATTTTTCGTGCCATGTCTGGTGAATGACCAAGACGTTCCTCTGAATGAAGGTGAAACAATTAGAGCTAACCTTTGCAGGCAGATTTAGTCGACGTTCTCAAACCGTTGCAAAAACATTGTTAAAGCCTAGGTTGTGTTACTGTAAGAACACATTATATTAGGGTGCTCTAGTAAAACCGTTTGTCAGTGCGGTTGCAGGTTATCTGGTGAAAAAGAGCTTTTTGTCAGCATCAGTGACGTGCTGATGCTGGACACTGGACATTAAATCAGAGGAGGTGCAGTTGGTTCATTCAGGCTGCAAAATACTGGCGAGACCAAAGCATTCTGCAGATAACAGGAAGGATGAATAGAGTATAGCACAGATGCTCTTTTATCTTTTCAAGCATTCAACCTCTGCATGTCGTGGAACATGTCAGATTTGGAAATGCTTAGAGGCTTTTACTAACCTTGGCTTTTATAACATGTTAGCTCCATAATCATTTTTTCTTTGTTTCAGTACAGTAAAAAACTCGCTCTACAGCAATTGTTCCTACATCCACTGTTTGATTTAATCTCTTCACCCAATAAAAAAAATTTAAAAAACAAGATTTACAACCGCCTACAGCAACAAGGCAAGAAAAAACATGTTTAATGATATTATTTTAGCTTATTTTATTGTAGCCCTTAAAGAAAAAAATTAAATAAACCAAAATCAGTATCAGCAAGTGTAAGTGTGAAAGCTTTCTAACTGTGAGTGTGTGCACACACAACTTATAAAGACAGAAGTATGCACTCTACCACGTGTTGTCCACAGACACATATATCCCTACTGTCTGGCACACGCAACCATGAGCAGCTGCAAACAGATGGTGGAGCCAGGCGACCAGACAGTGTGCTTCTAACAAGCGCATCTGCTTTCTCACTTTGCAGCCCTTTCTCTCTCCCCACCCCCTACTCCCTTCTGCAGCTCCAACTCTGGGACAAAGACTCTCACACACACACACACACACACACACACACACACACACACACACACACACACACACACACACACACACACACAGAACATTCTCTCTGCTACGTGAGAAGGCAGGGACAGTGACGAACACACAGAGTACAGCGTTCACACAGAGGTGACGTCCAGACAGTTGGGGGGGAGCCATGTCGGCAGCTTTATGCAAAATGCACACGCAGACCATGGTTCCCACCGATACCAGTTCATTTCACAGACTTATACTTAAAATATAAGTTTATTCAGAAGGAAAAAGAAAGAAAACTCCACCACACACACAACTTCAAGCAAATCCTGTTTCGAAATTGCTTTTACTGACTTTAACTGTAAGATGATACTCTGTACCAGCCACAAATTCACGCTAAATGTCCTGAAATCTCTACTGAGAGACTTGGAAATGAAAGTTACTATTTCAATCATTTAGATTTATGTTTACTGTGCAAATATAGATTAGCATTCTCACTAAGCTAGCTATCCACAGCCCCTCTTACTCAATAATCTATCAAGAAGAACTTAAAGGCCATAAGGTTCTTTTTATTTCATGGAACAAAAAACAAACAAATCAGTTTTTTCCTAATTTCTCCCAGGGCAATCAACAACAACGACAACAAATAAATCTTTCTAGTTCAGCAGCACTTGCAGTTTCTCACAAATAAAGGTTATTTTTTGTTTTTTTTACACTGACTTCTCACCTACAGCGGGCCTCTTGCATTTTTGGGTTTGCAATGCTAACCACTGCTGCATTCCAGTTGTCTAAGAAGTCTCTGCAATGAGGATGTCACCACACCTGAGGTCAGAAAAACCAAGGGAATTTGCCAATTGCTTTGTTGCAAACGACTACCAGCAACACAAGCCCATAAATCATCCTTCTCTCCATTGTATTTGGAGACTGAAGCAATGCTCATAAGTAAAGATTCAACAGTACTATATGCAACACTGGTTCGACAAACCATAAGAAGAGCAAAAAGTTTGTTCCTGCAACATCGCCTAAGTTTTGTGCACATGGCAAGGCAGCCACAACGAATGTTGAACTTAAGATTGTGTTGAGGAACCGTCAACCTTACATGTTTGAATCACGACTTGCTGGGTATTCTGGTTAAGTGTGCTGACTTTGAACTTGAAAATTCTGAATACATAGCGAAAAATGAGGTGGCAATATATCACTGATGTCTGTGATATATTCCATACCTACTATAACAACAGCCAATACTGTAAGAAGTAAGGACAGAACAATGATATAGGTTGTATCTAAAGCTTACATCATGCCTGAAAAACAGGAAACGTGTCACACGTTTGCTTGTAGGCACATCTGGGATTGAACTACTTACAAACTGGCTGTTTTTAGAGTAGTTCAGAGCAGGTCCAGCTGAAAATCGCATGTCCAGCTATATTAATGACTGTTGCTAATTTATTCTCATAGAAAAATGCTCAACTCCCATACTTTTGCTTTTCCAAAACGCTTTTCTAATTAACTATTTTGTCAAAGGTTATGTGGAACAAAACACCTTGTGTAGCATGTTAGGAGTTATTAACTGAGACAAAACAATATTTTCCTCTGTAACTGACTTGTATATTTGCACAACAAACACGACAAACTCCTCCCTAGCACAAAAGGCACAAATAACTCATGAACGCAATAAGAGCATACACTGCGAAAAAAGAAAATTAGAAGTGTTTTTTTTGTTTTTGTTTTGTGGAAACACTGAATCAGCTAATAAATAAGCCCAAAGTTATTCATACGCCTCAAAGATTTAGATTCAAAATTCCTGTCAACAACCGAGCAGAAAAGAGAATCCTCTTTTTGGACAGAAAAAGAGAAAGGCATTTCTAAAAATTAAATAAAACAGTGCAGAGAATTATAAATTTAAAGAAATACCTATTTTCATTTACAATTAAAAAAGGCTTTCACAAAAATTACTTTGGCTCTTTTAAATAATCTGGGAAAATCACTTATTGGCTTTACAGCAATCAAACTCTTCCTATCAATTACGACCAGCTATTTGAATTTTTCCGCTGGAATTTTGATGATTTCATTTTGAAATATGTCATCACCTTCAAGTTACTACTCACCTCCTTCTGAAGAAAACATGTAATATGAGAGATTGTCAGGATAATCAAATTACTGTATAATTAAACTATTAAAATGAATTCATTTCTTTCTGCTTGTCTTTCTCACACTCTGACAATCTACTGATTCGTTGCAAATAAACTCATTAGTCGTGTTGTCCTAATGACTAAACCACTTTATCACCTATGTACCTCCTAAAATCTTTGAGTCTGAACTAAACAAGCATCACTTGAATGCATGGTAATTAAAGACTGAGCCAATAAGTTTTGCAGTTCAAGCAGTTGTGTATTGCATAAAAGAATATTGCAATAATACTAAACTTGTGATATGTTTTAGACTCTCCATATGACTTAAGTTAGAACTCTGGTTGGACCACTACAGTCATAACATATGCTACAGTCAGAAGAAACATGCTGGTCAAATGTGCTTTATAGTTTAAAAAAAAAGTTTGGTTGTAAACATAAAGAAATGTTGTGAATGTTTTAAAGCCTTTCCACAACACAGATTCTCTTTTAGCCTATAACTTTTAAGACATAGCAGCAATTCATCCATATTTATACCATTCAGAGGTTAAAATATATTTCTTTCCCACACAAATCGACATGGAAACGTCAATCACATTGAAGGCCAGTTACTTCTGCTTACTTTGAACTAGAACAAGATTCAGACATTATTCTGGTTATAAGATATTTATTCAATTATTATCTATTATTAGTTTATCTACAATTAGTCTATTATTCAATATTTCTGAATTTTACTACCTGTAATGGGGGTTTTTTTATTATTTGTTTTTGGAAAATTAGTTTTAGTCTAACAAAGACTTTGGTCAGAAAATGCTTTTGAACTCTTTTTTTATATATATATATTTCAGTTGGTTTAAAAAAAAAAAGATTTGCAATCTGAATTCAACAGACATTCAAATGGATTCATAAGTATATAATAAAACTCTATATTTGGCGTACTGAATTCATATTCCAACCACAAGATGCGAGGCGAACAAGTAATGGCAAGAGGTTTTGACAGGCACCAGGAGAGTAGAACCAGGATAAATGCCAGAAACTGATTTTCCAAACTAGGATTGTACAATTACAATGAGGGCAGGAGATAAATACAAGAGTGGGTGGCGTGTAAATGTAAAGCATCAGTGATTCCCAGCAACTTGGTGAGATAAGCAAAAGCGTTTCGATAAGCTGGAAGAAGGCAGGATGTAACAGTGGCCTTATCGTGTTGGTGCAGGAGAGCAGAGAGTAAACATGGAGCGTCACACAGATAGGAGCAGAAACCTCGGACCATCATCAGGCCCCGCCGCTGCCAAACCACGGTGCTCCTCACATTTTCCATCCCCACCGCCCCGCACTCCCTCGTAGGAACCGCACTCACCCGACTTTACTCCCAACGTTCCTGCAGCCGAGTCCAGCTCTGAATTTAAAGGTCTGTGAAGGCAGCAGTTTTGCTACCGTCTACTACGCTGACTACAAAAAAAAATCACACTCTTTCCTAAACAAGAGATCAAATGCTTGATGCTTGCACGCCCATAAAATACCACTTGTTGGGCCCCGTCCTGGTCGTGGGTGGGGGTGTGATCTGCGGAGGGGAGTCCGGGGCCCAGCGGCTGTGACTGACAACTCGCACGAAACACCTGGTGGAGTGTGGGAGATTTGGGCAGGTCGCTGCACGCTCTCAGCCTTGTTGTTGTTCTCCAGGCTGCACGACGGCACACAACTTACAGAGCGGCAACAAAGGCGCCCCTGTGTGACACACCACTCCAAGCATCTAATTAAAATCAGCTTGCATTCTGCCACCTTGCATTATTACACAGGCGGCAAGTCAGAGGTTTACACACACGGCATTGATCATTTGGGGCTTTAAAATGATGCGAATACAATATTTTTTTTTAAATTGGCATTAATAATTAGACATCCTCAAAAGATAATGAAAAAGAACAAAATGCAGTCCTTAGATATGTTAGGGATAATTTTTCAATGCAGGAGAAGCACCCACCCAGCAACACAAGACATGCGGTGAAGGTCACCAGGCCAGGATTCGAGCCAGCGACGGCCGCGTCAAGAACTAGGGCTTCCATATGTGGGTTGTGCTTAACCCCTGTGCCACCACAGCCAGATTTATTTATACAAAAAAGAATAAGTTCTGATATGTGTTTGGGATTGTTGTCCCACTGAAACACTCAACTGTATCCAAATTTCAAAGATCAGGCCCAACATGCCATTGCAAGTAAAACAAAACAGGCCAACATATTTTAGAATGACCAAGGAGCCACTTCCTCTTTTTTTTTTGGCTCACATTTGAAAAGTGTAAAAATAACAACAATGACCAGATCGGCCTATTTTCCTTTTTTCCCGCTCTCTTTTCCTGTGGTGGGCTGCAGCGTGCAGCACTTGACCAAAATTACAGGTGTGTTTTCCCCTATATAGTAATCAAATGGCCTTTAGACTCAAATGACCACTGGCAGTGCAAACAATAGCCACTTTTCTCTCTGAATGCACACATTATGCGGTAAACACCTATTATAGTCTTACCAGGCTGACCTTCAACAAAAAACATGCCTCTGGGACTCCACAAATATCTGCAACTTTCCTTTCTTACAACTTGACTAAAAATACCTCTGAAACAGGAAGCACGGGTGAAGGCTGCAGCTCTAAGTCCCCGGTGCTTTAAATTCCCCACCAGGGTGTACTCCCAAGTCACTTGCACCATGTAATTTACACAGCAGGCCTCTGAGCTTTTAAAGATAGCCAGATGTGTGTGTGTGTGTGTGTGTGTGTGTGTGTGTGTGTGTGTGTGTGTGTGTGTGTGTGTGTGTGTGTGTGTGTG